>OW203999.1:12500-228145 GCA_934047225.1 Ypsolopha sequella | reverse complement strand
CAATGAGGTTTTAGTATTATATACACAATCATTATCCACAGAGCGTGATGTGCAGCGGCGGCGGCGGCGCGGGGGCCGGGGGGTGGAGGCTGCACTCTCTCACGGCGGTCGTCCTCCTCGCTGCGCATCTTATCAAAGGTACTATTACTATGTATATATATTACCACTTTATATTTTGACGTGAATTCGATGAACGTCTTCCTCGTCATTCCTGAAAAATTTTGACAAAACGACATAATTGCGACACAAAATTCATGTTCTTTTAAAAGCATCGTACTCCTAAAGTTCAAAAGTTACAAAAATATTAGTTATATCGTTGTGAACACAGACCACTTGGCCATTAGACGTTGTAAGGAAGGCACACTTTTTTCGCCAACAAATCATTGCATTTGTACAACTACACAAATCATTCCAGACTATCCCATCTTTATTTCCTTTCTTTATACCCCCCACATTACCGCGCAACACCCCGGTAGTGGCAGAAAAAAACTCTCTCTTGTCTGTGGTTGATACGGTGTGTTCATTCTGGATTTCAATGTATGCACAATGTATGGACAATTTGGCAAAAGTATAATAGCTTTGACTCTAGTATGATAGATAAGATATCAAGGTATCAAGGAGAGAAAAATATATGTTTTTCTCTCCCTTTACATCCCGCTTTAAATTCATAGACCACGGGAGTGAGCAGGTACTAAAACTACCGGTTAGATAATATCTATATGTATAATAAGGGGGGGGAGTATAGGAGGGAGGGATGGGAGATATTTCCTTCCCATGGAAACCCCCCTTAATTGCGGAGAACAACCGTTTTTTAAATTTTGTACCAATATAATTAAACACCTGGTCTAAATAATTTTGTTTTTAGGCATAGTCTAACAAATGTGGTCATTTTTTGTGGGGGAGCACGACTTTTTTTAGTTTTTTTGGTGGTTTAACAATACTAGTAACTGTTATGACATAAATTCAATTCTGCATCGGCTACGGCGATGCGGGAAGTGCAGCCCCTTTGCCTCCGCACCTTCGGCTTGTTGGCCGCCTTCGGCGGTCAGCCTCAGTCGCTACGGCTCACAAGGGTGCCTGAGCTTTATAACAGCGGGCGGGGGCTGCCCTCCCTCCGCGCCTTCGGCTTTTTATGTACACTCTAGGAGTAGTAGACACAAGACCGTATAGAGTCGGGGGGTGCTGAGTCGATTTTGAACAGTTTTAACCTACCAGTGCAGAACTCGGTTTTTAGATTAAAACACTAAAGCCAACCTGAATGATGTCAGCCGATAAATTACAAAATGGCCGCTAGCGTGTAAAACACGTTCCATTTTACCTCAATAATTTACAACTATTATTTTTTAGTGTTTTTTAGGCAGTGTGTGTTCTAGATTGACATTTGCCACTGCGATAAACCGAACGTTATTTCATTTTGACACTTCATCAGCGTTTTGATAATGCAGATAAAGCAAAAATATCATAAACATAAAAAAACATATCTTGTAAATCTTTGGGTTCCGCAAGCTGAAATTTCAGTACGATATATCCAGTAGCCAGACCTAACAAGCATAAAAATATGAAGTACGTAGCAATGTGGAAATAATCAAATGACGAGCCAATTTTAGTTTCAGTGCTCTCAAAACTAAATTTTCTTTGATACAAAATAATCCTTAAGAGTTAGGATTAGAAGCCTAATTTCCTTGGAAAATTTTAAGCTTTGACAGCACTAAAACTAAAATTAAAGCATTCAGAATTGTCTTTATTATTAAGTTATTGAACAGTGATCTTCCTTCCTTCTTTAATGTAATTAATGCCTCACTGCTGAGGATCGAACAGTGGTAACCATGCCAAAACTCGTTCAGTTAGTAGTTTTTTGCGTGATGCATGAAATATTTACTGTCAAAAATACACCAGCAGCCTTAAGGGTCTGACCGTGGGACTTGTTTATACTCATCGCAAAGCAAACGGCTACTCAAAACTGCGGTTAGGTTTGAACGGGAAGTTATTAGGGATGAGTGGTATATACACGGTATAAAAATAGTTTCACTTGAGTCACATGCAGTATAAATCTCGGCCTCAGTAATTTTTCGTTGTAAAGCAGTCGAGTTGCTCGAATGATATAATTGCGCGATGTAATTTCCTTGCAGCGCCATCTACTTTTCAATTCAAGAACTAACCATAATAATCCAGATCTTGGAGGTAAGACTAAAAAAATGACAATTATAGATCATAACTGGCCAATTACAGAAAAACTATAGCGATTAAAAAAAGTTGAGCACAAATGAGAAACATTATAAAAGAAGAAAAATATATAATAAAAAAAAAATATTTTTCAATGCAAGTGCTCATAAAGGCCTACTTTTTATGCATCAAAACCGAACAGAAAGTCGATTATTTTGCCCTAAGGCTTTATTATTATTTTTTTTTATTTATTAACAAGAAGTTGGCTAACCTGCAACCTTTCCTGTGTACCATAAATGTTATACTTTTTTTCCACTCTGGATACAGTTTTTAACGGCTCTGGATACAGTCCTTTTGAGAAAATCATAATTTAAGGTTCAAAACAATGTAACTTTCAACTTTAATAATTAAATTGTTTTCTTTGATTATATTTGTTTTATTTTTTTATATATGATAAAACGTAGTATGATACATGGGCGTAAGAGCAATACATTACTTGGTTACGTTTAAAAACACTCCCTACGCTCGTGTTTTAAATCATCCTCGTAATTTATTCCTTTTCGCCCTTGTAGCATAAACTACTATTATAAAAATGCAATATGGGTACCAAATTGTATGTAGGTACCGATTAAAAATCTGATTGTAAAAATATATAGTTTGGCTATATTTAATTGCTTCTGTTTCGAGAAATTCTTGAAAAACCGTAGAAAATTTATGTCCCCTCTTATCTTCAAAACTGGTGAACTGAAAAATATAAAATATGAATAAATATAATTTTAGCTGTATTAGCTTTTTATTTGTAGTTTTAAAAAATATGATAATAATAAAACAATAATGAACTTTATATTTTCGATATATTTCGGCCTCATGACGGCCTCATGAGGCCGAAATATATCGAAAAATATAAAAAAATAATGGCTTACGTACAGATTACAGGAAAAATAAAGCGGTTGAGAAATTCACAGAAAAATTACAAAATTAAATTTATCATCCACAATACGGAAGCCTAGGTACGCGAGTCTGACTCGCACTTGGCCAGTTTTTTTCCTATAAATATGTTATAATATCTATTTGTGAACGGAATTTCAAATTGCTAAGAAAGCTGGAAGTGCCTCATAGCCTTCCATGGTAAGTCAATTTACAAATTGACTACGTAAAGGACTAATGTTTGTGTACTAAATTTGATACGTTACATACTTCTAACCAAAGCTTTCTAATTTTCTTTTAACACTAATTTGTGACGTCTATAGGCCTTTAACGCTAGAAATTATTATTTGCTATGTAACTTCTAACAGTAAAAAAGTGAATTCCTAGAATCGCTAAATGACAATAACTTTTTTCCGTCTTCTGATTTTAATTAAAGAAAGCCTATATTCTGCTCCAAATTGAGCCCCGTCCAAATGTGAAAACTACTTCAAAATCCGTTCAGTAGTTTTAAAAATGTGCGCGAACAAACAAACAGACAGACAGACAGAAAAGAATTCTAAAAATCACTAATTTGTGTTCTATTGCTCTTATTTAGTCACCCCCTTTATATTTTTATTACTTTTGTCCAATGTACAGACACACCGGGTTCTACTATTTTATTATCTGTATAATTGATTCATGATGATTGATTACTGAACATTGTTAAACTGTAGAAGAGCTATTTCTGTCTGTACATTGATGATATTCCAAAAAATATAATGGTGTAGGAACTTAATACAAAAAAATAATCGGAATTTTCATCGGTAATAATTTCATGTATCAACGCAAAAACTACTGAATGGGTTTTGATGCGGTTACCACTGTCCGATCCTCAGTAATGGGACTAATGAGGCATGGGTTACAAATAAAGAAGGGAGATCACTGTTCGATAACTTATGACCCAATTAAAAAACTGGTATTCTTTTTATTGCGGGATTCCGCATTGTCTTCTTCCAAACGGACGAAGTAATAAGCTAAGTTAATAAGCTAGTTAATAATATATCCATGACATGAGTTCATGGTGGACTTCCGCACGGTAACGCCTATTTCAATCAGTTATTTTATACATATGCACTATTTTTGAATTAATTATCAGGATTTTACGATATGAGTGTAGATATTAGTACATTACGATACGAGAGCGATGAAACGTTTTCTGACGAGTGTGAGTTTGTGCAATCACACGAGTCGAGAAAAAGTTTCTCGCACGAGTTTCGTATAATTTTTTATAGTACAAGTGCGGAAAATGCCGACTTTACGCACGCGTGTGCGTGCGTAAAGTGGTCATTTTACGCACGGTGTGCTATAAATATAATTATATATATATATATATATATATATATATATATATATATAATGTATATATGTGTTTATAATGAATTACAATTCTGTCATCATCGTGTTGCTCTACTCGACCCACGTCGTTGTCACGCACATTTACTTTTATTTCAAAGCCTTTGTGATTCATGAAAGAATACGAGTATTACAAAAAAATCTGCACTAAACTGTAAAAATATTCATGTAGGGTATATATACATACAATAATGATTTAGGGAATTATTATTCCATTCAGCTTCACGATAAGGTACACTTAATTTTAGTATCGAGTGCTACTACAGTTCCACAAAGTCAGCACTTTTTCAAGAAAAACAATAGCAGACCGTTCACAAAATATTCGCTTTCAATGGTTGGAATTTCGTTTGAAAATTTCAACCTTTGTGAAAATCCATTGTAGTCAACTTCCATCGAAGACTTTATTTGAAATGCTTCTTTAGCTGTTCTTTTGTGTAATTCGATGTTCCGTGCGGAGTCGTCCGACATCAAACACTCGGCTTTGATGTGCGACACTCGTGCAGCGTACCGGAGCGCGTTGTTACAGTAAATGTCTCAATGTGTCTCTTTGATGTGCGACACTCGTGCAGTGTACCGGAGCGCGTTGTTACAGTAAATGTCTCAATGTGTCTCTTTGATGTGCGACACTCGTGCAGTGTACCGGAGCGCGTTGTTACAGTAAATGTCTCACTGTGTCTCTTTGATGTGCGACACTCGTGCAGTGTACCGGAGCGCGTTGTTACAGTAAATGTCTCACTGTGTCTCTTTGATGTGCGACACTCGTGCAGTGCACCGGAGCGCGTTGTTACAGTAAATGTCTCACTGTGTCTCTTTGATGTGCGACACTCGTGCAGTGTACCGGAGCGCGTTGTTACAGTAACTGTCTCACTGTGTCTCTTTGATGTGCGACACTCGTGCAGTGTACCGGAGCACGTTGTTACAGTAACTATCTCACTGTGTCTCTTTGATGTGCGACACTCGTGCAGTGTACCGGAGCGCGTTGTTACAGTAAATGTCTCACTGTGTCTCTTTGATGTGCGACACTCGTGCAGTGTACCGGAGCGCGTTGTTACAGTAACTGTCTCACTGTGTCTCTTTGATGTGCGACACTCGTGCAGTGTACCGGAGCACGTTGTTACAGTAACTATCTCACTGTGTCTCTTTGATGTGCGACACTCGTGCAGTGTACTGGAGCGCGTTGTTACAGTAAATGTCTCACTGTGTCTCTTTGATGTGCGACACTCGTGCAGTGCACCGGAGCGCGTTGTTACAGTAAATGTCTCACTGTGTCTCTTTGATGTGCGACACTCGTGCAGTGTACCGGAGCACGTTGTTACAGTAACTATCTCACTGTGTCTCTTTGATGTGCGACACTCGTGCAGTGTACCGGAGCGCGTTGTTACAGTAAATGTCTCACTGTGTCTCTTTGATGTGCGACACTCGTGCAGTGCACCGGAGCGCGTTGTTACAGTAAATGTCTCACTGTGTCTCTTTGATGTGCGACACTCGTGCAGTGCACCGGAGCGCGTTGTTACAGTAAATGTCTCACTGTGTCTCTTTGATGTGCGACACTCGTGCAGTGTACCGGAGCGCGTTGTTACAGTAAATGTCTCACTGTGTCTCTTTGATGTGCGACACTCGTGCAGTGCACCGGAGCGCGTTGTTACAGTAAATGTCTCACTGTGTCTCTTTGATGTGCGACACTCGTGCAGTGTACCGGAGCGCGTTGTTACAGTAAATGTCTCACTGTGTCTCTTTGATGTGCGACACTCGTGCAGTGTACCGGAGCGCGTTGTTACAGTAAATGTCTCACTGTGTCTCTTTGATGTGCGACACTCGTGCAGTGTACCGGAGCGCGTTGTTACAGTAAATGTCTCACTGTGTCTCTTTGATGTGCGACACTCGTGCAGTGTACCGGAGCGCGTTGTTACAGTAAATGTCTCACTGTGTCTCTTTGATGTGCGACACTCGTGCAGTGTACCGGAGCGCGTTGTTACAGTAAATGTCTCACTGTGTCTCTTTGATGTGCGACACTCGTGCAGTGTACCGGAGCGCGTTGTTACAGTAAATGTCTCACTGTGTCTCTTTGATGTGCGACACTCGTGCAGTGTACCGGAGCGCGTTGTTACAGTAAATGTCTCACTGTGTCTCTTTGATGTGCGACACTCGTGCAGTGTACCGGAGCGCGTTGTTACAGTAAATGTCTCACTGTGTCTCTTTGATGTGCGACACTCGTGCAGTGCACCGGAGCGCGTTGTTACAGTAAATGTCTCACTGTGTCTCTTTGATGTGCGACACTCGTGCAGTGCACCGGAGCGCGTTGTTACAGTAACTGTCTCACTGTGTCTCTTTGATGTGTGACACTCGTGCAGTGCACCGGAGCGCGTTGTTACAGTAACTGTCTCACTGTGTCCCTGATTGTTGCACTCACACTCGCCGGACACGTGAAGTTACAAGATACACTCGTTACTATACTTTATCATGTATCAATCAAAAGAGATAAAGAAGCATTTTATACTAGTTATGTTAATAATAATTTAATAAATTTTAATTTATTTATTTATTTTAATATAATAATTTATTTCAAGTTAATAATATTATATCTAGGACAAAATACGGTTGTATACATCAAAGGATATAACGGGTAGACACCAAACTGTTTCAGGTACAAGAACCTTGTAAATTTATTTTGAATATTTTATAGTAATACAATATGGATATTAAATTGTAGGTATTAAAGAACTGATTGTAAATAAATACGGTTTGGCTCTATTTGCCGACATATATTTTGAGAAATCCTTTAAAAACCACAAAAAATGTATGTCCCCCCCTTATTTATTCCCAAAACTGATAGACCGAAAAGTAAAAAAATAATGGTAATATGTAATTACGTAAAGATTACAGGAAAAGTAAAGCGGTTGAGAAATTCACGAAAACAAAATGACAAAATTAAATGTTTCATCCACGATACAGAACCCTAGGTACACGAGTCTGCCTCACACTTGACCTGTTTTATCTTTATCTAGTTTGAAATATTATCGGATTGTAAGTTAGAACCTCCAATACTTGCAACAGCTATACCTACCTAGGATGATGTAGTAGGTAAATTTTTCACTGTATCGGTACAGTATTAGGTATATATATATATATATGTACAGGTATATATTAGTAAAAAAGCAACCTGTGTGGCCACACTAAGTTTATAATCCCTGATGTTATGTAAATTGTGAGAAGTATGGGTTACCTCACGGGGTAGGCGGCGGCGCGGCGGTGGGTCGTCAGCGGCGCGGGGACGCCGGACGGTGGCGGCGCGAGGACGGACGCCGGCAGTAGCGGCGTTGTTCGTGGTACATATGAGCCGGTGCTTAGCGCTGAGTTACGACTGTTTTTGCCCGGCGTGGGTTATAGCGGCGCGGCGGTCACACGCAAACTCAGGATATTCGAGGTCTTATTTATTTGCTAACATGATTGAGTTACCACAACAAATATAGTCGTTTAGATGAAATAATTTCACGTTGTGGGAGAAAATATTAGTGTGATTTATTGAACGATTCAACTAGATGTCGAAGCTGTTTCATCAAAAACTGTTAAACGCAAATATATTATAAGTTTTTTATTAAAAAGGAAAAGTATTTTCTACAACTTGTGACATTAATTTTATATTATTAGTACTTAATTATTTGTTTACTTGGTTATTTGTCTTTAAATAAAAGTTATTTCGCAACTGTGGTCCAGTGGTTCGAGTATTCGACTACTAATCCCGAGAATGACTATCACGCTGGAACGTAATAATCGTCCTTAAAATGAGGGTGTACGAGTAGGGACTGACTTGTATTTCATTTGAAATGAGGGTGTACGAGTAGGGACGGACTTGTATTTCATTTGAAATGAGGGTGTATGCGTAGGGACTGTGACTTGTATTTCATTTCACAGTCGAGGATTCATTTTGATTTTGAAACAATTTTTTAAACTGGTTTTGTCGTTCAGCACAAAGTGACAGATGTAACAACATGAAGTGGCAGATACAACAAGACACAATAAATGCAATCAACAACCGTTACTTCTTAATTAATTACAACAGACACCAATTACCGCTAAATCTACCTCCAAGAACGCTTTGACGTATGGGCGATCACTACGGTCATCTGAAAATCTCAAACTGAAGACACCACTTCACGCTTCAACTTTCTATGGGAAGTCTTTCACTGTCAAAACTGTTCGGCTATGGAATGTTGTTTCATTCTTCTGATTATAGATCGTTTAGGGGTTCCGTACCCAAAGGCAAAACGGAGCCAACAAAGCAGCTGTAGCTCAGGGGTTAAACGCTGGTCTCTCAATCTTGAGATCCAGGTTCGATCCTCAGTCGAGCATGCACCTATGTATTTTTGAAGTTATGTGCATTGCATTTGTTCATACTGACCACTTCCTTAACGGTAAAGGAAAACGTCGTTAGGAAATCTGCATGCCCTAAAAAGCGTGTATTTGTGCCCGAAGATCGGCGATAGGGTTCACCACTCATCTCATTGGGACGTAATAATCGTCGGTGAAACGCGGGTGTATGTATAATATTTTCATCAATGACGTGAAGCCTTGAGAACAATTCTTGCAACTTCTCGAAAATGGCTGCAATAATGTCATCTCGATTGTTACTTTTCAATTCGTCTCAAAATTATTGCCAGATGTGGTATAAAGTCACTATCCATCGTTCTTTGAGCTTATTCTCCATCAGGGTGCTGAGGGTATCACTCCCGGAACATCGCGTGACTCACTCTCTGATATCACTCGCGGTTCACTTTTAATGAACTCATTTGTCTCTATACCTTAAACTAGAATATATTTATCGCAACATAACTTGCAGCGGCTAATGATATTTGCGAGCTTTTACCTTGGCTTAGAGTGCGGGATTCGGGGGGGAAAGGAGGAGAGCACAGGAGTGCACCAATTGGTCATAGAGAGGCTGCCTGTTACATTTTTTGAGGATACTTACTAACATTTTTGTTTACTGTTGTACCATAGGAACATGAAGAGAGAGAGAAAAACTAAATATTACGTTAGTTATGTAAAGTAAGTTTTAGTTAAAAATTGTATTCTTTGCATCTTGCAAATAAAATCACTGTTGAAATAATTGTAGAGTGCACAAGTAGCACGTAGAGCTTGGTCGGTTTGACTCTAGTCACCAACTTAACTGAGATAACCCAAATCACCAGCTTGACCGAGCTAACCTAAGTCGCCAACTTGACCGGGCTAACCCAGGTCACCAACGTGACCGGGCTGAACCAAGTCACCAACTTGACCGGGCTAAAGATTGCAAAATATTTATGATTTTCTGTTTTAAGTACAATTTAATAAGTTTTGTAGAAATATATGTAATGTGTAGACAATTCCAAAAACGTATAAAAATATTGGTTACTTAAAAACACATGCACGGTAAAAATCAAATAATGCAACTTTACACATTACTCGCAACTTGATACAAGCAATTAATGATACAAGCGATTGTTGGCACTTGGTGAAACACAATCAATATATTTTTGATAAAACACATGTACGACTTCACGATAATTATCAATTTTAATCCAACTACGGTAAGGATAAATAATATTAAGGTCGCTTGTATCATTTTCTCCTTGACAAAAACACATGTACTGTTTCATGATACAACTATTATGTATTTATAACTCCAACTAGTTGCGCCTCAAGGTATCATCAAAGAACAAGAAACAGGAAACTATTAAATATTTAATATAAATATAAAATATAATAAAATAAACAATTAAATATTTAATAGTTTATTAAACATTTAATATTTTCCTGTTTATTGTTACTTGATGATGTCGTGAGGCGAAACCGGTTGGAGTTATAAATACATAATAGTTGTATCATGAAACAGTATAATATATGTGTTTTTGTCAAGGAGAAAATGATACAAGCGACCTTAATATTATTTATCCTTACGGTAGTTGGATTAAAATTGATAATTATTCACGTGTTACGTTTTCGCTTGTGCTTGGGCTTCGAGCTTACGCTCGATGATTCTCTTCAGGTTTTCATTAAAATACTGAAACTTGGTGTACACACCTCTGGGGGTTTAGTTAGCTATATATCTGGGGTCTAGCTAGCTACACAGGCGCGGCGTGGCTCGACCACCGCTACATACCTGGGGTCTAGCTAGCTACACAGGCGCGGCGTGGCTCGACCACTGCTACATACCTGGGGTCTAGCTAGCTACACAGGCGCGGCGTGGCTCGACCACCGCTACATACTTGGGGTCTAGCTAGCTACACAGGCGCGGCGTGGCTCGACCACCGCTACATACCTGGGGTCTAGCTAGCTACACAGGCGCGGCGTGGCTCGACCACCGCTACATACCTGGGGTCTAGCTAGCTACACATGCGCGGCGTGGCTCGACCACCGCTACATACCTGGGGTCTAGCTAGCTACACAGGCGCGGCGTGGCTCGACCACCGCTACATACCTGGGGTCTAGCTAGCTACACATGCGCGGCGTGGCTCGACCACCGCTACATACCTGGGGTCTAGCTAGCTACACAGGCGCGGCGTGGCTCGACCACCGCTACATACCTGGGGTCTAGCTAGCTACACAGGCGCGGCGTGGCTCGACCACCGCTACATACCTGGGGTCTAGCTAGCTACACAGGCGCGGCGTGGCTCGACCACCGCTACATACCTGGGGTCTAGCTAGCTACACATGCGCGGCGTGGCTCGACCACCGCTACATACCTGGGGTCTAGCTAGCTACACAGGCGCGGCGTGGCTCGACCACCGCTACACAGTGGCGTGCACAGAACTTTTTGCTGGAAAAGCAAGCAATTGGTCAAGAATAACAATAAAAAAAAGATGAAAAAATTTAAATATCACTTTTAAAAAAAAAAGTTTGTTAGGAAAATTTCACTCTAGGGTAGACATTGTCTACCCTGGCGTCATACAATATTTTTTTTTTCAAAGTGATATTTAAATTTTTTCATATTTTTTTTATTGTTGTTCTTGACCAGTTGCTTGCTTTTCCAGCAAAAACTTCTGTGCACGCCACTGCTACATACCTGGGGTCTAGCTAGCTACACATGCGCGGCGTGGCTCGACCACCGCTACATACCTGGGGTCTAGCTAGCTACACAGGCGCGGCGTGGCTCGACCACCGCTACATACCTGGGGTCTAGCTAGCTACACAGGCGCGGCGTGGCTCGACCACCGCTACATACCTGGGGTCTAGCTAGCTACACAGGCGCGGCGTGGCTCGACCACCGCTACATACCTGGGGTCTAGCTAGCTACACAGGCGCGGCGTGGCTCGACCACCGCTACATACCTGGGGTCTAGCTAGCTACACAGGCGCGGCGTGGTTGGACAAACCCAAAAATAATTAAATTGTCTTTCCTCGTCTCCTGCTCCCTGGGAAGGTTTATTTTCTGACGATAATATTTTTGTTTATTTTCACCGGGTGTGGTAAGTAGGCAAAGAACTATTTATTATTAATGAACGTGTCTATGTAGCGAGATCACAGTACACAACATACTCGTATGTATGTCTCTACCGTGGCGAAACTAAGTTACGAGCTGAAGGCAGGTTCAATTATTGTTATTCCCTCATTTTACTTTTCACTATATCCATTTTTTTTAAAGGCAAAGGCCTCCCTTTTCAGGGGAACACTCAGCTTTTTAACACAAATATGATATCATTTATTAAGATTAAATCTATTAACATACACATATTAAATGTATACGTACCTTATTTTATATTTTTCTATTGAGGCTCAAGCAGTGCTTCTCTTGTAACTGTCTCTTATCCCAGAGATACTTATATTTTCAATAAAGAAGAGAAGGTTTAATACTTTTGAAACTCTAGCGGAGAAACCGCATTTAATTCAGTGAACGAGCCAGAATCTGTTTTGTCAATTTGCAGGACTGGAACGCGGCCAACGAGCTATTAAACAAAAAGAAAAATGTAATGTCCCGTAAAAAGCGCAACGGAAGGATGTCCGCACCGTTCCTTTACGTTGTTTATATACGAGTCCAGGGAGGGAACAAGGGGGAAGCGAGGCGTGCGCGGTTGTGGCGCCAGGCAGGTGCGTGCGGCGCAGCGACAGCGGTACCTATCCATCCAATTATAAAACCCTCGCGGAGACGGAAATTAGCGCGTCACGTCACGAGCCCCACGCTCTACATAACCACAACGCTCCCACACTAAATTAAATCTTTACAATTAAACATTCTGAAGAACGCAACAACAAAATTTTCGCAAAGTGAGCATTTTTAACGATCTAATTCTCAAAATCAGTAAAAGTTTTGTATGAAAATCTTTTAACTACCATAAGTTACATTATTTGTATTGAAGAATTATTACTTGCAATTTTATTTAGCCTATAAATTACAGAAATATACAGGTTATAGCTTAGGAACGGCAAAGCCCCGGGTGAGGACGGAGTTACATCAGAGCTTCTGAAAGCCGGAGGGACACCTGTCCTGAAGAGGCTACAGATGCTCTTTAACACCGTCCTCCACAACGGTAATATACCGAAGGCTTGGGCAGAAAGTGTGGTCGTTTTGTTCTTAAGGAAGTAAAATGCTCCTCAAGAACTACCGACCGATATCACTTCTAAGCCATGTTTACAAGCTGTTCTCGAGGGTAATTACGAATCCACGAATATTGTCCACGCAATATCCTTAGAGTTAAAGCTAGAATATTCACCACCTGACACAGTCCCAGTATCGAGCTCCTGCTGCTGGTCCCAGAGAAGATTTGACTTCAAATGTTCCTTGAACATTTCGGCAATTTGGCTAGGCTGACATTGACCCTACACACTCGCGGGCACACACTTCCCAGCTTCCAGCTTCTTAATGTGCGTCCAGAAGCCCTGAAAGAAGCGTCATGTCTTTTATTTCCTAATCGAAAAGACAAGAACAGAACGCTCAAATAAAGTTTAGCCTTTTCAAATAAGTTAACATGTGCTACACCGAATCGGCACAGCAAGAAGAATGCTTGGTGAAAAATTGATAATGAAGCGCTGTCGTGCTATGACGCGTTGAAGTTAGCTAAGTCGAAGCCCAGCTCATGCCATTTGTGAGTGCAAAAAAAACTGTTAAGAAAGCAAATGATTTTACAAAGTTCAAAGAAGTTAAATCAGCCGTACAGTCATCAAAACGACCGGCGAACTATTTAAAATAAATAATTTATATTCTCTTCGAATTTTTCTAAAATTGTATTAGAAAAACGGTCGCACAACATTCAGGTGGGTGACACGTAACTTTACACAAAGAATGACTACGTCTACGTCAAAAAGTGTCAATAAAACAATGTAATACTACATTGTTGCTGGCGACTAAATAGTGATGTACTATTCGTTTAGATAATTATTTTTATATTTTCAAGTTACCGTTGTTTCGCAATATAATTGTTATAGGTAACAAAACATAGCAAAAGTTCTAGTTTTTTCAAAACTCTAGACCGACAATTTAAAATAATTCAGTGGGGAGTGATAGTGATAGTGATAGTGGCTGAATTGTTATCAATAAATAAAGGGTTCTACTCTCCTTTATCTTATTCCCTTTTTAGATTTTCGCGACTGCTTTCTTAGCAGATTTGGCACATTTGCTATTTGATTAAGTCGCATGTGGTATGACGTAATTGTCAATTTAATTTATTTGATTTTATTTACGCAACTCACGCTTGATTTTTATTTTAACCAAAATATTAAATGTACCCGTCGTACTAAACGTAGCTGTCATAATTGTGAGTTAAGCTAAACAGCCATTTTTGGATATTTATACTTGACAGTTTGCTAAAATAATGTTGGCTTATTACGTTTTATCACTATAATATCTCTAGGACACTTCTAAATGCATTTAAGCAAAGTTGACAAAGGGGACCGATTTTGGATTTTACATCTGTGATTCTAAACAAATACTCGTATCGTACGTTCTGCAGCTATCTGAAAAAGACACACACTAAGACTTTCTGACTGCTTCATACTCGTACCTTGCCGAGAGTTTAGTTTAGTCTATTGAAACGGCTTCCCGTTGTTCTAACATTAGGTGGTTCCGAAGAATATGATTTGTTCGAGCACTGTTTCTAATTGAACTATCTTACTATATTACTTTAATATATGTTAATTTTTTCATACAATTGCACTCTTCCACGAAGTGAATCATAGATTCATTTATTTTAGTACATAGGCGAAACAATTCGCACTTATACAGGTCAACATTTACAAATATGTGTACACAATTAATAAAATAATAAAATAATTAAAACAACATTATTTCTTGCATGAGTACATAATTATGTACTCAACTCAATACATAAAAAGTAGAATTAGCTGTTTATAAGCTATACATTATAAGAGATGATACATTCTGTAAAATAAATATGTCATAAGGTAAAATAATAAATATGTCATACCTTACAATAAAATGAACATGTCAGCAATAAGCTTTAAAAAGTGCAGCCCTCAATAATAAATTAATAGAATGATTCTACCTACCACTCGTTTTTGACAAAACTATGACATCGTAACAATCGTTATTTACACAGCAATTTTCCGAATGGAATTAACGTGAGTTCAAAATTGGCTTCCAATTTGCTGGCGCTTTATGTCCACAGTGTACCGTGTACCGTGTACATTGTACATGTACATTGTACTGTACAGAACGACTCATGAATATTCCCAACCGGCGTCCCGCGGCCGAGGCTGCCCTTTTATCATTTTGATTGTAACAAGGGATGAGATTAAATTATAAAAAGGCCGGCTCGTGAAATGAATCCGCAGCGGCGCGTGACGTGAATCCGTGAAAATCCTTTACAGCTACCCCCTTCCATAGCAGCAGCGCCGCACCCCCGCAGTGGTCTTCCGCCGCCCCTAGCAGGGTCTCTCTACACATCGCGTGACGCGAGCGACGCACGACTACGACGCTCCTCCACTCGCGTTGTTACTTGCCGACGACCTACCTCTTTATTGACATCATAAACCCGGCTTTATTACTGAATTGCTCGCTCAAATATAAAATGACTAGGTCGATTGACGTTACGCTTCTATAGCTAACCAACTAATTTGTTGATCTTTTTATTATATTTCTTGTTCAATAGAAACGTAGTTTCAGCAGGCGCCTCTTTCCAGCGTCTTCCAAAAATGACTCTATTTATAAGGTAATTTCTCTTAAACAGTACGTTTAAAAATATGAAAAATATATATATTGTTAGTTAAACTATATCGAACAACTTCATTTAAGGAAATTATTCTCGCTTTTAAGAGGCTTGGTATCGTCAAGGTGTCTAAAGCCTACTCCTCGTTTATGGCCAAACCAAAAATATTGAAAAACATGTGTATGCATTATCAACTCTAACACAACGTATGCAACATATTTCGTTTTCGTAAGGCCAAAACTTCAATATGAAAAAATTTGTCTTGAATTCCCTACTGCCCCTATGCGGCTTGGTCGATTTAATACATTTATGCTTTTAGTAATAGATAAATTTGATAGCTATAAACGTAACATATTATTATTCAAGTGAACAATCGTGTCGAAGTGAAAAGGATTATTGTTTCCTATTTCGCCCTGTCAAGGACGCAGCGAGCGTCGTAACAGACACTATGTATTACGCACTGATATGAAATCGGAAAATTTATTTGCTAAAACACATGTTACAAAAAACTTAGATCTTAGATGTACATATTAGTTGGTAGTTGGTACCAAGATGTCCTTCCATAATATGGAATACTAATTGTGTCCTATTAACTGGATATTAAATTAACAAACAAAAACACCTTACAGCTGTCAAAATTATATACACTAACAGAAAACAAAAAAAAAATCATAAATTAAAGTATCAGATAATACTGTTGTACACAACTGTAATACACGTCGACCTAAAAATTAAAATAGCTTTTTAATTGTCATTTTAAATATTCATCAATTGAATAAAAACGGTGCTCCAAAAGATATTTTTCAAGTTTTTTTCTAAATAAATTATAAAGTAGAATCTTTAAATCATTTGGGAAATGATTATACATTTTTAAAAATGTCAAGTATGTAGATACTGGTCCTACTATGTTATGTTGTTGCCTAGTTATTTTTTTCTGAACCTGTCTCCTAATAACAAAAAAGTGATATTGATTCACAAATAAACAAAGTGTCTTTATAAACTCACACACGAGATGTTCAGCTCCTTAAATAATGGTTTACGTCATTTCAATGTAGTTTCCGTTGATATTCGTACCGATACACATCGAGCTGCTAATTTGACGAAACTAATCGCCTTAAGAAACAGCAGGAAAATATTGTACGAAATCAAGCTGCTGTTAAACTTAAATTGGCTATTTCTTTGAAACCACATTTGTATGGTTCTTGCACTAAAATACAAGGAAAATATTGCTTAGAAAAATCACCTATTGAATTTTTTTTCCGACCATCGCTTCCATGTGAAAAGTATCATTTTCCCCTATTTTGCGCTATCTGGAGACCCCCCTGCGACGACGTAATGCATTGCGCGCTGATATGAACGTGGTTTCAACAAAGTTTCTGTCGATATTTGTTCTGACAAAAGTTGACTCAAGGTAGTTGGTGACTATCTGCCCCTTAAGTATTCACAAAGAAAAATAATCCAGGGGCCTTATTGTGTAACTTAACATCTATCGCTATCCACGGAGCAATAGTTTGGTGATCGCTATCGCTTTTAAAGTATCTTGATTATATGAAATCCTGGATCCGCTATTTATTTGCATGAGATTATAAAAAAGCAAAAGAAGTGTGTCAAGATCATAGAAAAAAGCAACCTTATGGAAAGACAGTGAAACTACAAATTATTTATTTATGAACCGTGGACAATTATAAACGTAGATTTATTGAAGTCAGATTTCCCCTTATTTAAATTTATAAATGTAAGCAAAAATCCAGAAATTATAAAAATGTAATATTTTGAAATATAGATAATCATGTGTACAAATTGCGCCTAACTTTTAGTCCACTCTGAACACGAGGCGATTCGCATCGGCAGAAACAAAATGTACCTATGGGATGTTCTTCGGAGGAGCAACTTCAGAGAGGACTAGAAGTTTGGCGCGATCTGTAATTGTGTCGATTCGGCGCAACATGACTTACCTTATTTGACAGAACTAAACTTCAGTTGAGTGTTCTGTCTTTTTCTTTCTGTATCGGAAAGACAAAGACAGAACGCTCAAAATAAGGTTAGTCATGTCAAATAATTCAAGTTGTGTTGCGCTGAATCGACACCAGTATACATTTTATAAATGTCTCAAACTTAAATAGTATATTTTGTAAAGTAGGTACACATAAAACACTTATTACGAGTCAAAGTTAATCTTATAATAATATATGTAATAAAATAATAAATATACATGAACTAATGTCAACGCTAGTTACATGAAAATGCAGAGCTGATGAGAAAGGGAAAATGGATGAGGTGACACGGGTAAGATGTGGGAAAAAACGTGAGTGAACTAACCTTTGTTCTGGATGGTTGCCGGCGAATGCGCCGCGTGGCGTCCCTTCTTGTTGGGCTGATTGAGCTGGTCTTGAGCAGGGATGAGCAGGATGTATCGGTTGGTGGAGTAATGTGAACACGACACTGGTATGAGCGTAGGTACGCGAGATTTATCGGCGTGTCGCGGCGCGAGTGTGCACACGTGCGTTTCGGGAGACGTCCGCCGCGGAAGAGAGCAAGCGCCGGCGCACAAGTCCCTTGGCGCGAGGCGCCGCGGTGCGAGACTACCCATGCGCATGCGTCACGCTTGTGGCGTGAACAACTAAATTAAATATTTATTTGATTTATGTAGCAACATAAATACGATTAAAATGATAGGTAAAATCTATAATTATACAAAGTAAAATCTAATCAACCGTCCGAAGACCCGGCCAGCGACCAGGAACAAGGTTCACTGATCACCAACTGAGCCCCCACCACGAATTCAGGCGGCCGAACAAATCCCACCCTATATATTACATACTAATAGGTTACATATATATAACTATGGTAACATTACATGTCTAACTATCGCGAGTTATTTAAATACTTGGATTATACAAAGATCCATATGTTATTTTATATATAAATCCATATATAACATATAAAAATACGTTCAATTAGGTAACTGCTGCAAGTGTCGGGTCGCTGCATTATTTAGGCAGGTTATGTCGGCTTCCAAACTCTAGTAAAGCAGATGAATAAAAAATAGAATCGCTCCGGTAAAATAAAACTGTATTACAAGGTCGTGAATTTGCGAGTGAGTATATGTAATATTGTGCGATTCGTATGCGATAATGGCGATGTGTTTTACGAGCGACGATAAAACAGCTCTGAGGCCTCCGTCGCGTTGATTCGCGTCGTTCTGATTATCTGAGGATTGGGAGGTCTCGAACGTTCGACGTCGGTCGCTTGGCGCCTTGCACTTTGCTCCGCACGTCGTTTTTTGCTCACAAATTCAAGAAATATTCAAACCAACCATTTTCACTTAAAAATGTGTCCTGCCATCGACGCTTTGTTTCGATGATTACTCGTATTGACTAAAGCTATTACGAGTACTAAGTAAGTATTTCGCCAAATGCAGTCAACGTTAAAATTTCACATCCATAGTCTTACCAAGTGTATCAAGTAAATCGGTGTTTGATATTTAACGTAGTTGGACGGAGACTTTACAAAGGCAGCAGTGTAGATGACGTACGAACGCTTGCCGTATGTATTCTGAAATTAATGCTGATGCCCAGCGCCGGACCTAGCCCTTGATCAGAGTAGAGCGATATTCTCTTTCGGCGCCCTTTGGTCAACGCTTTCACATCACATAAATTGTATTTCATAATAATATATAATAGCCTATATGTTGAGGTCAACTTAGGTAGGTCACTACGATTATAATAAAGAGAAAAAAACAGAAAAAAAATTAAATATACAGACACGATATTTTTACTACTTACATTCATGCTGTTCTCGTTTCCGAAAGTCTTCTTAAACCCACTCTCCTCTCTACTCTCATTTCGATTCCTGGTTTTCAGTTAATCCGTAATGATCGTACTGATAAAGGTGGTGGCGGAGTTGCTGTTTACCTGCGTGGTCATATTCCTTATAAAATTATCAGTAAATCTCCATTCGCATACAAATACAAATACAAAGTTTACAAAATAATAAGGTTGACTCTGAACCCCAAACTAATATAATTGAATACTCCAAATCAGCTGAGCATTTTTTTTTAAAGTAAACATCAATCATAGAAAAGTTCTCCTTGGTGTATTTTATAGCCCTTATCTCAGAAGTGACTATTTCTATTCCTTTGAGAATTTTCTTGATGAACTCTGTCCACAGTACGATCATACTATTATCTTGGGTGATTTTAATACCTGTCTTCTGAAACAAGACACTCGTTTGGCAAAGCTGCAGTCTCTCTTCGGTTCTCTCAACTTAAACATTTTACCGCTTAAGGCAACTCATTTCTTCCCCAACTGTGTCCCATCTCTCTTGGATTTAATAATTACCTCATCTACTGTCCGTGTGGCAACTCACGGTCAGTTCACTGCAGCTGGTTTCTCCCATCATCACCTTATTTATCTCTCGTACAAAGTTCGGCCCCCTAAACATTTAAAACGTTCTCTTTTGCTGCGTAATTTTGGTGCGATTGACAAGGATGTGCAGTTTGCGGACGCATTGATTGGTCTGTATTTGATGATACTGCTGATGCGAGTCAAAAGGTATTGTACTTAACAAAATTATTACTGAACTATATGATAAGCACGCTCCTCTCAGACCGGTCACAGTGAAACATCTCCCAGCTCCTTGGCTTACACCAAAAATTAAAAGACTGCAAGCTTTACGTGACCACGCCAGTACAAAATATCAAGCTAATCCTACAGAAGAAAACTTAAACTTATTAAAAGATTACAGGAACAGATGCAACAGAGTTTGGAGAGATGCACAAAGGCGCCACATTGAATCCTCTGTAGATAAATGTAATCGAAACAATATATGGCAGTTTCTTAAGACTCTTGGTGTAGGCAAAACCTCTACTTCTTTTCCTACTAACGTAGATCTAAATGGTCTCAACAATTTCTTCACAACACCTCCGACGGTAGTTGACCAGTCGATCAAAATTAATTCCCTAAATTATCTTAAAAATGTGCCTACTCTCGAGCATGAACCTTTTACTTTTAATAAAATCAAGGCTAAAAATGTTAAGAAGTGTATCCTCTCTATTTCCTCAAGAGCTGTTATCCTCCATGTATTGCTGCCTTCTCTCACACAACTTTTTAATGACTCTATGGCCAGCAACACATTTCCTTCTTTGTGGAAACAAGCTTTCGTTATCCCACTACCTAAGATCAGTAATCCTACTTCTTATAAAAATTATCGCCCAATTTCAATACTTCCTTTCTTATCCAAAATCCTTGAGAAAATTGTCCACACTTAATTGAGTGAATATCTGACCCATAAAAATTCTGTAGTGAAGCCAACTGATGTGATCATTCACATTCTATTCGTCCAAGTTCACATCGGAATAGCAGTGACATCTTGTGTCGATGCCATTTCAAAATCACTGTCCTTAGCTTTCGAACTACGAGGACGCCTCTGGGTCTAGTGTTTTGATTGTATCGACTACTAATCTATAGATCTCAGGTTCAAATCCTGTAGGAGCACATTTGTGTTTGACCTGCATGCATGTTTCGGAACTGTGAGTCCATAACTGTGCCTAAAGTACGGCGGTATTAGTACTCACCACCAACATGCAGGGACGTAATAGTCGTCGGTGAAGCAAGTGTGGAACGGAAACGCCTCTGACTTTCCCTGGTGTCCTTCCAACCTTCACCTTCTGATTTTCCCAACGTAGCAATGTATTTATTATATTTTGTCCTTTTTATTGTGACAACCGTACGTTTATTAAAATTTTGATACAAATTAATGATATGAAATTTTCCTCGTAATGATGTACTGATGCTATTATGCATCTGTACAAGTTCCCACAGACGTAAGAGGGTGCGGGGAGGGGAGTGCAAGGCGCAGGACATGTGGCGCAGGATGCGGAGCTCGGAACAAGGCCACGGAACAGGGGGTGCGGGACAGGGATATTTAGTATTTATTGCCTTTATGGTGTTATATAGATGGTACGTACATTATAAGAATTAAATCGAAGCATAAACCCTGACGGGCACCGCAAATTTAACATAATTACATTTACACGTACATAACTTAACAATTATTATTATTATTATTATCATTAGTACATTACGATACGAGAGCGATGAAACGTTTTCTGACGAGTGTGAGTTTGCGGCACGAGCCGAAGGCGAGTGCTGCAATCACACGAGTTGAGAAAAAGTTTCTCGCACGAGTTTCGTATAATTTTTTATAGCACAAGTGCGGAAATTTGCACAGTGTGCTATAAAATATATTATCATATCTCCGGACTAGGAGGAATATGTAGTCCCGGACCTTTGTAAGGCGTGCGTGGGGCCGAAGCTGACAAGTAGAGGCCCTTTAGACAATTTAATCCTAATGTGATGTGACACCAACCGACGATTATCCCTGTACGCACTGTAGGAGTGCACCCAAGGACAACCCCCGGTCTGTGTAGGACTATTGTAAGGAATGAAAACGAAGGAAATCAGACTATTGCGTTGAGGTGCTAGTGGACCGGATATCCGTGACTAAAGAAGAAACTATGGAGCCTGCCCAACCTATGTTAGTAACACGGAAAAATGGCCAGGCGGAGACTCGCTGACGCAATTAAATGGGCCGCACCGAGAGACAAGGAAGCAACATTTGCTGAGCGGCTAAAAGGTGGAAAGGTGTCACTGGACTTTAAACGACGATCACTAGCTCCCTGAGGGTCCAGCATCACATGCCCACACGCCACTTACATTTCACATCTACCCTTCGAGCATAATATAGCTCTTGCTAACATAGCTGCAGTCAGACCGGCTACCTACGGCAAGCCAGAGGTGGGGGGGATCTGTCTCTCGTCATTGTTCACTCCGGCCGGCCAACAAAGGCAAGCCGAAGACAAGGAACAGGACCTTCCCCGGAAGCATGTTCGGGTCCGTGGGGTTGCTACTGCCCAACAGCTCGCCTCAAGCTGCCCTGCGTAATATTATTATACAACGAAAGTTAATATTATTATATAAAATTTATCATAGACAGACAGAAGCGAAGCATTCAAATTTTTTTTTCATCCATAAATTCTTTAAGCGAATGAGATGTTTTTTATAAGAAGAGATTTTAATTGTTTTTCAAAATGTTCTTTTTAATTTATTTATGTTATTTAGTATTTTATTGTAGACCGTTATTGATTTAGAGTATGGACCTTTAGAGCATAATTTTAATTTATACATGGTGGATGCTATATTTTGTCTTTATTTCGCGTTTCTAATTAATCAGCTCTAATTAAGCTGAGCGGAGACCTTTTTGGTGCATTCTGTGCTAACTTTCAGTTTTAACTATAATTTAATGTACCAAATATTTATTATGTTTCAAATAAACATGATTCTATTCTTTTCTATAATCGACAAAAACATTTCGTCATCTCGCATATCGATCTTTCATTCACGTATCCCTAAAATGAAATGTCAAACTCTTCTGTGAATTTATTTTGTCTGTATACAGGAATTCCGTAAAAGTACGATTTTACCTAAAAATGTTATTTAAAATGACAATTTAAAGCATTTTTCGTGTGTAAACTAGTGTCTATAACTTACTGTGGTAATCTACGTTGCGTGATTCTTTCGGAATGTCATGATATGTGATGGAGTGAGCTTTGTTTACTACTTACTATATCAGCCCGTATTCGTCCACTGCTGGACATAGGCCTCCCCAATATTTCGCCACTCTTGGTGGTCCTCGGTCATCCTCATCCAGCCGTCATCCGCAGCGTCCTTCAGATCGTCAGTCCAGCGGGCAAGAGGGTGGCCTAAGCTGCGCTTTGCTGTACGCGGTCTCCGTTCCAATGCTTTATGGCCCCAACGGTTATCACGTCGGTGACAGATATGGCCAGTCCACTGCCACTTCAACTTACTGATTCGGCACGCTATGTCGGTCACCTTCGATCTCTGACGGATATCTTCGTTTCGGATTTTATCCATCAGAGATATCCCAAGCATAGCCCGCTCCATAGCTCGTTGAGCGACCTTAAATCGGCGGATCAAGCCTTTGGTAAGAGACCACGTCTAAGCGCTGTACGTCATCACTGAAAGGACGAAGTAGTTGTGAACTTTTTATCTGCTTATTACAAAGTAATGAGAAAACATTAAAAAATACTAAAAAATTCAAAAAAAAAACTACTTACTAAAAGTAATTGTTTAAATATTAATATTTTTTCTACCTATAAAATAAAATTTACCTAAAATAAAACACTTAACAAAAACCCTTATTAAACCTTTAATAAAAATAAACTAAATTAAATGACCTAGAAGGCTAGTAGCGTATTTTAATATTTACTTATATTTATACTAACTTACGAATATTGTGACATAAATCTTCGAGAAGTTGACAGATGAATTACCAAGTGTAAACTGTGAAATTCAGTTAAGGGTATGGGTGACCCAAGATGGACCACCTCATTTTGCATTAAGTGGATCTGAACCCTTTGACGTTTTATAAGCTAGCGTTCTGCCGGTAGCCCGGGAATCGAAGAAAGAGTAGTCTTATAAAAGGGAAATGATTTTACTCAAGGTTACCTAAAAATTTCCTATTTTCGACCTAATAAAAAAAACATTAAAACCAGCTAGTTTGCTCCACACGTTTATTATCAACAATAGGATGATGCCAATTACAATTTTGAAAAGTTATTACGAAAGTTCCGGAACGAGTAACTAAATTCCGGAACGAATAAATTTTATGCTACTTGGGTCATGTTTGGAAAAATTTGTTTAAAATTTAAAATTTCAATTTACTAATCTAGGAATCATGACCCTTAATGATGTGTATAAGGACATAATTTTGAATTTAAGATTTGAACAATAAAAAAAACATTTCCCTTAATCTTTAAATAAAAGAAAAAAAACAACACCAGGGTTTTCCGATTAGGTAATCGGATATTCCCTCTAAAATAACAAACAATATTATCTAGCTCATTAAGCGAAGAGTTCCGTGAATTCTCAATAAATATTGTCAATTCAAAAATATAGGTAGAAGACCAAAGATTTTCCGAGACAAAGGAATTTTGTCTTCCAGTTGACTTAGAAACTTGAAATTTCGCTTACAAGTTTATTCTTTTTATAGCACAGTCATAGGATTAAAGGGGCATATACTGATTGTATTAACATCTCTAGAGAAGTTAGACAAAGATGTGTAACGTCACCGTAGCTATTCAATCTATGTATGGACAGCTGTTTAAATTATTTAAAAGAGCGTGAATGTAGAGTGAAGTTAGGAAAGTTACTTATCGAATGCCTCTTATACGTCATTCTCCTTGCTTCATCGACGGATGAGCTGAAAGAGATGCTAACAATTATGGATGATGACTTTAAAAAGGAAGGAATGACAATTAACGTAGGAAAAACAAAAGTTATGTTCGTAGAGAGGAATGAAGCGGTGACTGAAGGCAAGGTTAAGATTATCTTATAGCTAAATATGACCCACAAAACTGCATGTACAGTTTGACTGTTGGATCCGTGAGTCTCTGATACAATTTTAATTAAATTAGTACCTACTTAAATAAAAGTAATTAGTACGATCAGCCGAACATAAGCGGCCACGCCTCCGCTACCACTTAGGGTTCATTACCAATATTTTGTAGTGGTATGAAACCTTATTTGCACGAGTCCAACTCGCACTTGGCTGGTTTTTTAAATGAGCATGGGTTTCCTGATTATTGCAACAAAATCATCCAAACTCATATTTTCCCTTACAGTCTATACTTGGTACACCCATTTTTAATCGACTTCAAAAATTATGGGGTTCTCAATTTGACTGTATTTTTTGTTTGGCATTGATTCACCATAGCTCCGTCGTTTATGAACCGATTTGAATTATTCTTTTTTTTTTGGAACATTGTGCTTTCAACTAGGTCCTATTTTCAGTTTGGTCATGACCTGATGAAGGTTTTTTAGAGATGTGTAGTGAAACTCCTTAGAAAATGACAGCATACCTCTCGAGATTAAAGTAATCGCTTTGTACTAAGATACTGATTGCAGAGTATAACTTAAAAATCGACATGAAATGAAATTTATTTGAAATATGAAATGAGACATATTTATTTATGTAATGTAGGTTTATCAGATATACTTATTACAGGTCGGTTTTAATGTAATATCATTAAATATTATATGTTTAATGGTAATAGTTTTGTATAATAAAAAAAAATACATTCAAATAAAATAAAAAATATAGGATTAAGGAATAAATAAGGATTTATATAATAAGAAGTAAAAATATCCAATACATATAGTAACTCCGCCAATTCGATTAGTCTTGCTAAGAAGAAGGGTAGAAACTTAACAAGATCATGTGTTTCTTTTTTCATAATATTAATAACAAACAAATAAATTTAAAAAGCAAGCCAATACTTTAAATGAATAAAGAGATAAAAATACAAGACAGAAGAAAATTTGGTCATGAAGGCAAATAAATATATGTTTAATACCTTTGTCTACGTGTCCCGTATGTCCATCTGCTTTTGCAGTCATTTAATTTTTTAACAAATTAACGTTTACTATAAGAGTGCATTACAAACTTGAAATCAATCAGAAACGGATTTAAAAGCACAAATATTTTGAAAACATTAATGATGTACAGAATGAGCAAGGCGTGAAATCACATAACGCCTTCTTGAGCGTTCGTTATGTGCATAACAAGCTGGTATATTAAGTAGTTACAAAAAAATCGGTGTACAGGTATGGAGGAAAAATTCGTAGTTCCAGATACAAACCTCGGTAGTACAGTCAGTAGAGCGCCTGTCATTTAAGTAGGAGGTTGCAGTTTCAAACCCTGGCCCAAAGATTATTTCAAAATATTTGTGCTTTTAAATTTTTTTTTGATTAATGTCAAGTTTGTAATGCACTAAAAGTATTCAAAGCGATGGATTTCGCAATAAAAACATATAATCTTAGTTAATGAGAACTGTGAATTTCTTAACTGTCTGATGCAACAATGTATAAGGCAATGTATATCAAGTAGTTACAAAAAAAAATCGATGTACAAGCATGATGGAAAAATTCGTCGTTCCAGATACGAACCTTGGTAGCGCGCCTGTCATGTTAGCAGGTGGTTGCAGCAGGTTCAATCCTGGCCCAAAGATTTTTTTTCAAAATATGCGTGCTTTTAAATTTTAATTGATTTCAAGTTTGTGATGCATTCTAATAATAATAAGAGTATTCAAAGCGATGGATTTAGCAAAAAAATTTTTTTTTCCCAATTAAACTTTAATTCTAGAGGAATTATTACATAATTTATCTAAGTTATCTTATTATCTGACAAAGTGAGAACGTCCTTTGGAAGTTTGTTGTAAAATCTTATGCCAGGTCCTACGAAAGAGTTACCCACCTTGGAGAGTCCGATTTTTGGAAAAGCTAGTTAATGCTTATTTCTAGTTTCTTAACAGTGTTGCTTACCAACCCTTGATAAAGACTAAACATTTTTTCTGACATATTTAACACCTTGCTAAAAAAATTCACAAGGAACCGTTAATATATTAATTTCTTTGAATTTTTCTCTAAAAGAATCCCGGTGCTTCATATTATAAATAGCCCAAATTGCTCTCTTCTGCAAAACAAAAACTGCGCCTGTATCCGCGGCTATACCCCATAACTGCATGCCGTATGACATCATGCTGTGAAAGTAAATAAAATAGACTAATCAAGCAGTATTATTTACATCAGTAATTTGCCTCATGCGTCTAACAACGTATGCGGCTGAATTAAGTCTACCACATAGGGCACCTATGTGGGAACTATCGTAATGACTAAAAACTTAGTTTCGTTAATCAACTCCAGCTTGGAACCCTGCAAAAGCAAATTAAAATCCATTTGAATTACATTTGGTAACGCAAATTTTATACATTTTGTCTTTTGAAATGAAATGAAAATGAAATGAAATGAAAATGAAATGAAATGAAAAATATGTTTATTGACACCAGCAATTAACTTACATACTAAATTGTGACACTAGCCTCCATACTAGGATTCCCTGGTGACATGGAGACTAGGTCCTTCCATAACTATATAATATAAAAAAAAAATTGAAAATATGCCAAACATTAAATTATAAATTAGAAACAAAAAAAAAAACATTAGTTAAAATTAATAAATTGGGTGAACATGATATAATTAATTACTTACATATTAGGTACAATTAATTATTTTACTTTATCCTAAGGTAAAATTAAACGAACTAATCTAATTATAAAGAAAAAATTATATTACCTATCACAAAAGCTTGCGTGTAGTGTGAGAGGGGAGGTGTGTGTGTTAGAGAGTGTGAGGTTGTGTGTATAATGGGTGAGAGTGAGTGATTACATAGTTACTGTTCAGTTTTTTAAGTTTAAAACTAAATAATTTGCAGTGAACTAATCAAAAACCAGTAATAGAGTTGTATTCACGTCGACCAGGATATTTTAACATCCATTCCCTTTAAAAATAAGTGCAAAATATATATCTTAGATAAGTCTTTAACTAAATAAGGAAGGTCATTTATGTAAATTAAAAACAATAAGGGCCCCTGTTTAGAATAAAATGTATATTTCGGAACGTATCCGACTATGGTCTATATATTTTGTCTATGGGCTTGGAGCTGTCAAAAAACGAGGGACGTGGACATTTTTTGGTATAGATCGCGGACGATTTTAATATGTGTTATATTAAGGGATATTAACGGCAAATCGGTGCGGACATCGTAAGAAACAGTATTCAGTCAAGGGCTGACGATATTTTGGTGTGAAGACCATTTTGAGTGAATTTCCTGTGTGTGTGTGACATAACCTGTGTCCACGCGGCTTCCGACAAGTGGACTTGTCCTTTATCATTTCTTCTGGGTTCGGATGCATCTCGGGGTAGGTGGGTCGTGTTTAGATTCATCGTGGAGGTGAGCAGCGTGTCACAGCACCGGAGCGCCTTGGAGTCATCGTGAAAGGAATTCGCGAGGACTACCTGATGAGGTCATCATGCAATAGTCTGGTAGGACATTTTATATTAAATATTGTAGAATATAAGATACTTGTATACTATAAATCTGGGACAGCTTATGGGCCCCTGTTCCAGCTGCAAGTATCGCCCTTTAGCATACAATTAGTGGTGTCTGAGCGTGGTTATGGAATCCTCGCACCAGTGACGCCGATGCCCGTCACTAGTCAGTATTACCACTTTTTATATGCTACAATTTCTGGTAGCAACGAGCGTTTTTTATCAATCAGCCCCAATATAAAACCCCACGGGACACCCATTTTAGCTAATTGTCCACATCATTTTACTCCATTTATTTCTACTTTTTGATTTCTAGTTTCTAGGGATTGAATTCTGAAAAAAACTGAAATACGTGTTTACTCATTTATGAATAGGAGTACTCCTGTGAATTCTCGAATAAAATAGTCTAACTAATCTTGTTTCCCCATACAAAATTTAGACACCCGTTTCACCCCCTTAGGGGGTGAATTTTGAAAAATCCTTTCTTAGTGGATGCTTACACTAAATAAGGTATCTTTATGCAAAATTTCAAGTCTATAGGACCAGCGGTGTAGGCTGTGCGTTGATATATCAGTCAGTCAGTCAGTCAGTCAGTCACGACTTTGAATTTTATATATACAGATTGAACGAGTGAGCGAAGTTCTCCAAGTCTACTTGAACAATTTGGCGTTTGTGTGTGAACGTCGTGAAATTTAGTAGGTGAGTAAATAAGACAAAAAGAATTTTTAAATTCGAACATTAGCCAAATCAGTCAAGGAGTCGCCAAGATAAAGAGTTCTAAGAGGGGGTCCGTGAGTTCACAGTGCGGGGTGAACTACTAGTTATATTGTGTTGAAACACAATAGAAATATTGTGTTTCAGGCATATATGATTGCTACAAGCAGCAAAGGTCCCACAGGTTGTCTTGTTTTTATAACTGCTACAACAGTTTTTTTTTTATTACATCATTGGGCATATAAGAATGCGATATACAAAGATTTAAAATCACTTAGTTTTTGGCATTTATGGCTGATTTTGTAATCAGAAGCCACGCGAATGCGAATGTGGTCGTATTGTGAGTGTGACGAGGGCCCTTCAATACCGAGACGAGTCCTTAGTTCCATAGTGTCCCCCAACACCTGAGCTGTTGGTAAAGGTGCAAGTTTTAGCGACGCTAGACATCGCCTGTAAACAATCTTTCGTAGAATATCTAATAATGTAAGATTTCCGTGAGATGTGTCTGAGAGCGATGAGTGGGGAGCAAGGAGTGGGGAGCGAGGAATGGGGAGCGAGGAATGGGGAGCGAGGAATGGGGAGCGGTGAGCAGGTGCGTCATCAAAGGACCGTATTGACGCTAGCGCTTAGCGTGATATTGCGCGACGACTCGGCTTTAAGATAAATAGAAACCACTTATACCAAGATTACCATACTGTCGACACATAAATCTTCTTCAATCGAGTATTCCACATTAATATTTTTTCGAGTTATATGAAAGGAACGGAAATTATGTTTATGGAAATCAAAAGTATCTTCGTCGGTTTTTCTGTCACTGTCAGTAGCATAAGAGAATAGTACTCGTATTTTGATGTAGATATTTGACTAGGAAATAATACGTTCAAGTCTGTTTCCTGAAGTAGACTTTACATGACATAGACGAATAAATGTGACATAAGTGGTACATTTTATCTTGTGTTTCTAACTCCGCAAGCGAAACGATTTAATTACCTGGTACTACTACGTGCGTGCACTCAGCGAACGGCTGGCAGCCATACCATATAGTGCGTAACGCAGTCGTACTTCTAATGTGCGGGTGACGTCATACTGGGACGGGGGATGAATGTCTTCGTGGTAATTAGACTGGGTAAGGTTGTAAAATTTTGCTTTCATCGGTTATAGCGTCACCGTTATATTAGCAATAGCTGTGGAAAGTACGTGAAAATAAAGGGAATTTACTGGTGTATCAATAGTTATTACAATTAAGATTGGGTGTGGTTATATCAATTACATACAATTAATGCATTTTCATTGACCTAACAAATATCTGTCACCTAAATTGAATCACCAAGTAGTATCAAAACGCTTACCAAAACATTTGTTAAAAATAATTTGAAAATAATATCAATAATCAAATAATTGTTAGGAGTTTCAAAATAAAAGAAGTGTCACTAAGATTGAATCATCAAACAATGAAAAATTATTACCTGAAAATCAATTTCTGTAAAATTAATCGGGTTGTAAAGTAGCACGACCGGCGGGTACCCGGTCTTTTCCACCGGTCATGCCGCTTAACAAATAAAGTTAAAAAGTGACCTAATTGTAACCTAACAGTTGGAAAAAGGTTCTGAAGAAAACTACGAGGTACTTTACAATTAAGTGTATTTAACTTTATCAAAAATATGTCTAATTTCACAAGACTGAAGATGTAACTGACAATATTACATTGTTACAAAATTATGGCCAAGACATTATTAAAACTTTTAGAACCTCAGATAGTTGTGTTAGTTACAGCCTTAACATCAGGTAGCAATATTACATTCGGCATAAATACTGCCAAGACATTACTAAAACTTTTAGAACATCAAATAGTTGTGACAGGTACCGCCTTAACAACAGGTAGCAATATTACATTCGGCATAAATTCTGCCAAGACATTACTAAAACTTTTAGAACATCTAAAAGTTGTGTCAGGTACCGCCTTAACAACAGGTAACAATATTACATTCGGAATAAATTCCGCCAAGACATTACTACAACTTTTAGAACAATCTGTTGGGTTAGGTTCCGCCTTAACCACAAGTAACTATATTACATTGTATCTTGTGAATCTACATAAAAAACTTTAAGAGAAAGAAACTTGAAGAAAAACAAGGGAAATAATTTCCACACAAAATCTAGCTCAGTGGAGCCGTGAATCCAACTAAATAATTTTTGTCGAACATTCTCTTTTGACTAAATCGTCTGGTACACCATTCAGTTCTACCAGGAAAAATTACGGTACTATTAAATTTTACATTTTAGGTTATTCAGTGAAACAGGAAGAAGAATTTACCTTTGGTTTAAAAAAAATGAACATCCCGTCCAAGCCACCTTTTATTATGTGAGGTTAAAAATAAAACCTACGACACATACTTGAAATACGCCAACATTTTCTACGAGAAATGGCACGCCAACCGCTGACCAACCTCAAGGTCAATGATCTCCAACCTCGCTAACAAAGGGACTGCTTGACCGTGAACACCACGCGGCGGTCATCTCTCAGCCAGCTGGACAAAAATTCACGGAAACAGCAAAACACCCTGGAATTAGAAGAAAAAATAAAAAACATATTAAAACCTTTACTACACGGAACGATGAGAACAGAAATCCGGTGACTCAAAATACAAATAAATGCAATACGTACCATGATCCAACAATAAATCAGATCTCCCACCAACCCGGCCAAAAAACTCTCCAACAATCACCTCCAAAAATCCTTCTGAAATAGAAAACAATATTACAGAAACCATTCCACGCAAAATAAACACACTAAAAAAAAACTCGAAACCAACATTCTTTTCTTTTAAATCACTCCTGTTGGCAAATCCGCCATTTTCCAAACAAGGAACCAAAAGGAAAGGTAAAAAAAAAACGACACGACTTGACAGCCAAAAGACTGACCGAGAAATTCCCGGACACCGACCCGCTCTCGCACCAGACAAGCGAACGAACTTCATGTCAGCGAACAGAGGGTAAAACCGAAATTTACCGACAAGCAAACAACGACGCGAAAACTTTGAGATAACCGCGCCTTATAAAATTTGCTATGCTACAGGGTTGGCTCGCTCCGCTCCGCTTCACTCGGTTCCCTAAATGTATTTACATGTAAACCTAACACACTCCTTCTCGCTCCGCTCGACATCGCACCTATTTTTTACTTTTAGTGAAAGATTTTCGATTTCATATTTTACGATCTACCCAATTAAATTGAAAAAAATTAAAAAAATTATAAAAAAGCAAGTTAAAAACTAACATTCAGTCTTTCACTATCATCGCTCAATTTAATCAAAATCATGCAAAAAGATAAAAAATTACATATAAAATACTTAGTTGTTACAACCGTCCCCACCTACTTCTCTTGTAAATAAAATTCTACAGTAACGAGAAATTATCTTACACTCACACTAACCATAGTCACGTTCACATAGTCTCCAAGATTCATTTTAAACTTGATAAAACATTAAATAATCTAGCTTTAATACAAACAGAGCCAGTAAAAAGAAAACTTTGATCAAAACACTTACTTTTTCCTGTCAAAACATAATAGGGCCTCCTACAAACCACCAAAGCATGCCGCAGGCACGCGTGTTCAGATGGGCTAGCGGCTCCTTTCCTCATCTTGTATCCTTCAGCTCACCGCCAACAGTTCCCGAGATTTTCAAGTAGTTACAACCGTACCCAGTCTACCCTAATAGTGAATATTGTTTGTTATTACAGTGTTGTCATGTGGCGAGGTGGTGGGGAGTGGCAGCGCGGGAGGGGTACGTACGCGACGCTACGTGGGGCTCTACACGGGGCCCTACTTCGACCCTTCCGCACCCAACAACATCACCACGCAGCTCGGCACGCACGCCTACTTGCCCTGCAAGGTACTTACCTCTTTGTCACACTCTCTTCTCTGTCTTATTTCGTCTTGTAGCAGCTCTTATTGTAATTATATACGTCAAATAGTTGGCAATTGGCATGAAGTCAACAAAATTGTGTTGTTTAGAAATCGCATCTGTGGGTCTACCGCGTAATTCTCATTTTCATCAACATCAACTTTAGATTGAAATTTGACGTGCGTGCGACGACGCCCGCCTCACATGCCATCTCTTTTGCACGCGTTGAATTTCGCATGCATTTGCTTGAAGTTGATACAAATGAGAATTACGCGGTAGAGCCCTAGGTATAAAACTTCACTAAAATGTTTATATCATAGCATAATTTTATATTCAACATCTTACAGTCAACATCTTAACGTCAACACGCTTTTGTAAAGACAGCCTTTGCGTAAAGATTTAAATCCTTTGCTTTCCCGTACGTCTATAAGCAAGCCAGTAAGAACTGTGACCTAAGAAGCTGCTCTAGTTGGCAGGCAAAAAACAAAATCACCAAATGGCTACCTACCCTTGACTATGACTCCACTGAAGCTGTCCTAAAGGTACAACATTGAAAAAACTGAAGATCTATTTTTTATTTACTGTTTTTTCAGCTTAAATATATATTTTAATTATAAATGTATTATGTAAATATATTTATATATTGAAACGCTATTATTTACTTATTTTTATTCTTATTTATTTATTTTTATAACTTTTATTTATCAGGTATTTTTATATACTTATATATTATTGTTTTCTGTATAAAAATTATTGCATAAATCACTGTAATCGTTCTTTAAAGTAATTAATTATTCTGTTTTCCGCTAATAATATACAAAAAGCATAGCAAACTGTGTACTCCCATTCAAATCATAATATTTGTAACCTTGGTCTAGACCCCCAGCACAAGTCCGACTTAGTGTGGGGTCTGCTACTAACCATTATTTTATTGTTAAGTCTACGCTCAAGTACTTTGTAATAACGCCTAGTGTAGTTTAATACTGTACTTTTTACTGTTACTGTTTATTTGTTTACCCACATTGTTAAGCTTATATTATTATCTTGTGCTATGAAAAATAAATAATTTGCTTGTTTCCTAAATCATTTTTGTTCAAGAGCTAGAATCTGGTTTTTCACAATAAAAAAATTCACAATTTCACAAAATACATGACTTTTTCAAATATTAAAAAAAAATATAAGTGCTACGGGTCTATAAAACTCCACAATTTCTATATCATCCTTTTTAGGGTTCCGTAGTCAACAACAAGGAACCCTTATAGTTTCGCCATGTCCGTCTGTCTATCTGTCTGTCCACGGCTTAGCTAAGAGACTATTAGTACTAGAAAGCTGTAATTTGGCATGGGTATACGTATTTATCACTCCGATAAAGTGGTACAGTAAAATTTTGAAAAAAATTTTTTTTTTAGGTTACCTCCCTTACACGTAAAGTGGGGATGATTATTTTTTTTCTCGTCTATCCCCTAGTCTGGGGTGTCGTTTTATAGGTAATTTAAAAATATTAGGGGTGTGAGAAGATCATTTTCCGATCCAGGGTTCCGTTTGCGAAATATTAAACTTAAAAGTGTTAATTTTTGTTAGAGTCAAGTGTCCCCCCCCCTGCCGGCGAAACGGTTGTATTTGGAGACGTAAAAAAAAATCACGGCAGTATATATAACGAAATTAAAAAGAAAACTATCACAGCTAAGTAGGCTTTACAAGTTAACGAGTACAGATCGCGCCAAACTTTTGTCCCCTCTAAACACGGGGCGATTCGCATCAGCAGGAACACAATGTATGGGCCGTTCTTGGGAAGAGCAACTTCCGAGCGGACTAGAAGTTTGGTGCGATCTGTATTATTATAGATAATGGTACGGAACCCTTCGTGCGTGAGTCCGACTCGCACTTGACCGGTTTTTTATTATAAGAGTGCATTACAAAACAAACTAGAAAAGATCAACAAAATTTCCTGACAATGGTGAGGATCTCATCATATTCATAATGGGTGGCCTTCATATTGAAATGATGGTCATTAATTTACTTCGCAAGTGGTAAACTTGCAGTGGATGGACTGAATTAGCAACAAGAATTGCAAGTTCTGGTGTTGCAGATTAAAGGTTTATCTAATGTATGTAGCAATATATATGCGATTGAAATGATAGATAAAATATATACTATACAAGGTGAAATCCAATCAACCACCCGAACCCATACCGGAGACCCGGCCAGGGATCAGGAACAAGGTTTAATGATCACCAACCGAGCCCCCAGCACGAATCCAGGCGGCCGACCAAATCCCATCCTATACACTACATACTAATAGGTTACATATTATATAAATACATGCCTACCTCCGCCCATTCATTTTCTGCAATAACTAACGATTAGCTTCATTAACACGATAACAAAGTGATAACGAGTCAAGGTGGAAGGTCAAAATGCTCTGCTTACGTGGTTGGTAGCCGGCCCTAGAAAAGTTGGGGATAACTTTTCAACACTGTAAATTAGCAATTGTTTGTTATTTTTTTTTTATTGTCCATGTATATTTATTTATTTTATAAGTGAAATTTTTTATTATACTTTTTTCATTGTGTAAACAAATTGTCTTGTTTTATTATTTTGTCTGCAGACCAAAATTTTTTACTATCTAGATTTTACTGTATAAAAGTAGGCAATGTTACACTATTGGCACAAAATAATATTCAATGATACTCCAAGTAGGCAGATCATATAGAGAACACAAGAGTATAAACAGCCTTTATGTATGTCTAGCGTTTGTGGACTACGAGAAAGCCTTCGACTCCATTAAAACTTGGTCTGCTCTGCAGAGTCTGCAGTCCTTACAGCGATGCCAAGTTCACTGGCGTTACGTGGAGATGCTGAAATGTCTGTATAACTCCGCTTTCATGTCCGTCCAAGTACAGGGTGTACTAACAAGACCGATACGCCTTGAGCGTGGCGTGAGACAGGGGGATGTTATTTCCCCAAAACTGTTTACCGCCGCGCTGAAAGACATCTTTAAAACACTGGACTGGCATGGTCGAGGCATTAATGTGAATGCTGAGTACATTTCACATTTTCGCTTTGCCGATGACATCGTCATTGTTATGTTAGTGAAACACACGAATGGTGGACGACAACCACTTTATTAAATATATTCAGTTACCCTACATAGATACTCAATCTACTCTACACAACATCTCCCCTTTAAAGTATGCAATACATAATCCCCTTAAAAAAAAAAAAAAAACTAAACTAAAACAAAACTAAACTAAACTAAAAAAAAATCTATGAAGTATACACACACCAAAACAATCTTAACTAATTAATCCTATTAGTTTTCATGTAAATAATGTGCATTCGTGTGCTACATGTTTAATGGTGCATACTTTAGGCAGTACGTAATTTCTTAGCTCTAGAGCGGGTCAATGGAGGCAAAATTTGTGGAGTCATAGAGTGTTGGTCATCATCAGCTCGCTCGCCTTCACTGACCAGCTCCTCACTACCAATGTCTACCTTTTCCTCTGCATTGCACCAGTTAGCATCGTCGCTGCATTGATCAGGCTGTGTAGTTGGTTCGCATTTAACGAGGGTAGCGTCTATTTCGTCGATATCGAACTCCTTGTGGACTACATAAGAACGCGGAGTATCCGCGTTTCCCACTACCGATACCGTTCCGCGACTTCTTGTTTTACATTGAACCAACGCAGCGTCATCACCAACTTTAAGTGCGGGCAATTTTTTACATTTTATGTCAAAATACATTTTTTTTTTATCATTGGTTTTAATAATGCCGGATGTATAGGTACTTTAACAAATAACTTAACATATTCTAACAAATAATTGATCTCTATATGACCAGTAATTCTGTAAATTGTTACATAAATATTTTTTTTTACTTAGGCCATCCATTTTTTATATATTTTAATAAAGACACCAAAATTTCATCCATTTTGTTTTCCTAATTTACAATTTGTAATTTGTTTGTTGAGATACCTGAACTTTTAACTATCATATTTTGTACATGCAATAAAACATTTTTGTTAATCTTGCTATCATACAATACTGAAAGAGACGCTCAAAATAATGTGTCAGAGGCAAAAATCATTGTCCAAAGGTACATAAAACTCACTTTCCGTATTACTCCTAAATCTAACATTTTATACAACTCGACCCACAATTGTTATTTTAGAGAAAATGGAACTTGAATGTGGCGCATACAACCGGTTTTACACATGGGTCGACGACAATAACTAGCCACTCACGCACGGTAAATACCAGGTAAACAACCGAGCCCCTGAAACAAGTCATTATACCTAGTCAACCAAATTGCCGGTGTTTACTCTTTTTATCAATCCTAATTCTTGACATGATTTCCGTCCCAGTACGTTTTGACATTTAATTTTAGCAATCGCAAATTTAAGTATATATAATTGGTTTTTATAATACCACTTAAGCAGGCAAATCCCTTTAATTGGTATAAAATTACCGCTGTATGATTTTAGTTTTATATTATCTCTTTTAATTAACTTATCATCAAAACCCAAATGCAAAAATGATTCGTAAGACAGGACGTTTATATCGGCCCCGGTGTCCAACTTGAACTTTTCCTTGCCACCGTCGCAATATAAAGTTTCGAACCATTCATCAGATTCCTGTTTGCGCGTCGAGACCATAGAAATATAAAATGACTCACAACTGCTGCTATCATTGTCCGGGTCCTCCTCACGACATTCCAGTTCATGTATTTTTTTGTACGAACTGTAATTCTTGCACATTCTAGCAAAATGACCGTAACTCTGACACTTAAAACACTTTTTTGAATTGGCTGCGCAAGCCCCAGGCTCACACTGCGTAGAACCACATCCACTACATACTGTAACCCAACATGCCGACTGTCCCGGGTTCCCTAACCAACGGGGGGCGCGCTCGCTCGGCGCCGCGCCGCTTCCGCCGGCTCATCCGCATCCTCCGCGCCAGCGGTGCCGCGCCGGCACCGCTCGCTCGCCACTGCCGCGAGCACCAATCACGTTCACCTGAGCTGACCCCTGGCCTGCCCCGCGCTCCAGCTGACGGCTACCGTCCGATGACACTTCATCTGCCGCGCAGATTTTAATAGATTTCTCTAAAGTCAAATCGTCCGATCTGAGCAGCCTATCCCTCACTGCAGCGTTTTTCACCCCACATACGATTCGATCCCGGATCAAACCTTCTTCAAGCGTGGAAAACTCACAACTCTTCGCAAGTAACTTGAGTGACGTCACGTATTGATTGATGGTTTCGCCAGCCTCCTGGTTGCGAGTAAAAAAATTATATCTCAGCAACGTAATATTCGGCTTCGTCCCGAAGTAGTCATCAAACTTTTTAATGACCAGTTTCACATCGTCCGTTGATTCTTTATCAAGAAACGTAAATGTCTGATACACGTCGAAACCGTCCGGCCCAATCAGATTGATGAGTAAACTAGATTGAACTCCTTCTTCTTCCTTGTGTACTCCTGACGCTTTCAAGAAAAGCATGAATTGTGTCTTCCGTCTCTGCCACGCTTCAGCCCTGCTGAGCGGGTTGCTCTCATCCATTCGTAACTCCGGCGGCGGTCTGGCGTGCTCCATTATAAATCCTTCAACGATGAAATATATCCAAACTAACAATAAACTTCGAAGCCTAGATATACTTATACTATACGGAAACACTTTATTCTCCAAAAACTCGCGAGGATTACTGAGATATTTAAAAATACACCGCTGTCACCATGTTATGTTAGTGAAACACACGAATGGTGGACGACAACCACTTTATTAAATATATTCAGTTACCCTACATAGATACTCAATCTACCCTACACAACAGTCATAATGGCGGAATCGCTGCAAGAACTGAAGGAAATGATGCGCAACCTAAGTGATTCTTAAAGACGAGTGGGCCTGCGGATGAACTTGGATAAGACTAAGGTCATGTTCAACTGTCATGTCATCCAAAGGCCAGTAACCGTCGAGAATGTCAGCATCGAAGTTGTTCAAAAATAAATTTACCTGGGTCAATCTATCCAGCTGTGTAAAAACAACTTTGACTCCGAGGCTGACAGAAAAATATGCTTGGGGTGGGCAGCATTCGGGGAGTTGTGTCACATATTTACGTCACCAATACCGCAGTGCTGAAAGGCTAAAGTTTACAACCAGTGCGTCCTTCCAGTGATGACGTACGGCGCTGAGACGTGGTATCTTACCAAAGGCTTGATCTGCCGATTTAAAGTCGCTCAACGAGCTATGGAGCGGGCTATGCTTGGGATATATATAAATCCGAAACGAAGATATCTGTCAGAGATCGAAGATGACCGACATAGCCTGCAGAATCAGTAAATTGAAGTGGCAGTGGACTGGCCATATTTGTTGCCGGCGTGATAACCGTAAGGGCCGACGATCTGTAGGACGTTGCGGGTGGCGGCTGGATGAGGATGACCGAGGACCGCCAAGAGTGGCGTACTATTGGGGAGGCCTATGTCCAGCAGTGGACGAATACGGGCTGATGGATGAATGGATGGTACCCCAACTTACCAGCTTAGCTGAGTTTGCTTATTTTTCTTTTCTACCTTTTCTTTAATATAATTATGTAAATGGGGGATAAATATTATGTCTATACATAAAAACATAATATTTATAAATATTAACGTACATTCTCATGCATATTACTATTACTATACCAAATGCTAAAATAATATAAATAAATAATAATACATAATAAACAATACATGAGTAATAATATTAGATCAACAATATATAAGTAATAATATTGTTGCATACAGCTTACCAACGATACGAAGAAAATGTATGGCATGGTAGCATTTGAAATAAATTATTGCTACAAAGTAGATGTTTACGTGCAAATTTAACAATGCATATATAATATAGCTAAATCGGTCGGGGGCATTAAAAAGGTTTTAAGCAGCTGAGATTTGTAGGTATTTTACTCATTTTAGTTCCAACAAGTGCCGAAAATCACAAACATCAATAAATTGTAACATAATGCTATGTAGATAAACGAGTATAACTCTGTCATGCGGCAGGTCCGGCAACTCAGCAACAAGTCCGTGTCATGGATCAGGCGCCGTGATGCGCACATCCTCACCGTGGACCGCTTCACCTTCATCGCCGACGAGCGCTTCCAGGCCTTCCTCGTCGAGGCCACCGACACCTGGACGCTGCAGGTTATTATCTCTCACCAATATTGTAATATCTGTTAAATTGAAAAGAAAATCTGCTGATGTGCTACTTAGTTTCTTGTTTTTTACAACAAATATTTTTATTTTGGGTACAATGCCTTTTATATGATATTAAAACCAAAATAAATCCTGGCCAAGGGATTATTTCAGAACAAGATATCTGTGTCTTCACTGCATATAGACGCGTGCATTAATAAAGTATCCGTAACGGTTGCAGGTGAAGTACGTGCAGGCGCGCGACGCGGGGGTGTATGAGTGTCAGGTCGGCACGGAGCCCAAGATGAGCCACTTCGTGCAGCTCAACGTGGTCGGTGAGTGTACTTCACTACGTCATACGTTCAGCTTCTCTTTTGGATGACTGCACCGAATTATCCACCGTTGATTATATTGTATTTTAATTGTGTGACACCAATAAAGTTTTTTTTATTTCTATTTCTTCTATAAGTGGGAGGAGCGTGACACGATGTTTTTGCGATTAAACTGTACGTCACTCTCCTTGCACTTGTGATTCAACTAGTGGCGTCGCGCGCGATTAAACACTATGCTACGGGACCAGGTCCTCTAAAAAGGCCGTTTTGCATGAATCACATTATGATTTTGATCTAATGCCGTCTCATTTGCACGTGTGAAAAAACTCTGACTCCATCCTACTTTCAAATCATTTTATGATTCACCCAAGTCAGCCTTTTTAGATCACCAGGTTTTCTAAAAAGACCCATTTGAATGAATAATATTATGATTCCGTTCTAATGCCGCCTCTCTTGCACGCATGGATAAACTCTGACTCCATCCTACTTTCAAATTATTGTATCAGCCTTTTTAGAAAGAAAGAAAGGAGGAAAGAAAATAAATTTAATGGCGCGTTTACAAAAAAAGAACTTATAGCTAACACAGTAGAAAAGGTTTATTTAAGTAGGCAGTAATCTATAGATAAAAATAACAACACGACAAAAGGATGTAGCTCAGCTATGTGCCATCCAAAACATGCTTTGGTTGGCGCTGGTTTTCAGCTACCTCCGTTACAATTGCATGATGAGGCATTTACGATCGTTCACAATTTTATTTTTAAACTAGCTTTTGCCCGCGGCTTCGCCCGCGTTGATTTTGATTTTGTTTAGTACTTTTTATAGGACGTATTTAAATCTGGTTTGGAGTATTTTTGGTGCAATTATTTGTACTCTAGGTAAAGTCTCTTTGGCGGGGCCTATTACCTATTAGTTTTTTTAAATTCATACTTAAGGTACCTCTTTATTACTATATATATATATATATATATATACTACATTAGAAGTTCTGCCCTCCTCAGCTGTTAACACGACCAGGCTGCTAGGTGAGCTCACTCTCGAGCAGGCTACGTAAAAAGGAAAAAATGGAACCCTAATAGGATCACTTGTGTGACTGTCTGTCTGTCCGTCTGTTACAGCCGATTTGCTCTGGCACACATACTTTCAAGAATATTCATGTCCACTATATTAAATGTCAAAATCGATGCCGTTTTCGTAATTACCATCCAAAAAAATCATAAAAACGACAAATTTGTGGATATATTAATAATTTGCAATATTCCGCTAAACACTCTTACCATGCTATTCAAAATGCAGACTCAAGCACCGCCCGCCCTCCCGCATAAAACATGCACAAGAACAAGCAAAGCAAGCAGTACGAGCAAAAAATAAAGCAATCTTAAATAACAAGCAAGATATTTCTTGAGTCTTGAGTGTTTAGCGGAATATTGCAAATTATTAATATATCCACAAATTTATGATGGACTTCCACAAAGTAACGCCTTTTTCAATACATTTTATGAAAACGACACCCATATTGATATTTACACATTTCAACATTTCAACCCCATCGCACGCCAACAGGGGATGATGGTATTTTACGTCCACTACGGTGGATTTAGAAATCGTTGTTGTTTTCGTAATCAGCGACCCGATAAACCATACAAACGATACCCATGTTGGTTTTCAGATTTGGCCACCCCATTTCTCCTTTATAAGGGTTGAATTCTGGAAAAGCCTTTTCACGTCCACCATATTGGATTTCAAAATCGTTGTTGTTTTCGTAATCAGCGGCCTGATAAACCATACAAACGATACACATGTTGATTTTCAGACTTCAGACTTTTTCACCCTATTTCTCCCTTTTAGGGGTTGAATTCTGAAAAAACCTGAAACATATGTTTACTTATTTATGGATAGAAGTACTCCTGTGAAGTCTCGAATAAAATAGTTTAACTAAATCTGGATTCTCTTTGTACAAACTCTGGACCCCCGTTTCACCCCCTTAGAGGTGGAATTTCAAAATATCCTTTCTTATTCCTTGTGTACATTACAAAGGAAAGCTCTGTGCAAAATTTCAGCTTTCTAGGTCCAAGGATTTGGGCTGTGCGTTGATGAGCCAGTGAATGAGTGAGTCAATCATGATGATTGAAAAATCAATAACAATTGGCAGAAATAGCTTATAATTAAATAAAAGAAAATAAAAACAAAAACCAAAAATGCATAACAAGACAAAAACAATAAAAAAAAGGTTATTAGTATATACTATATATAATTAGTAGATCCCCCGATCTTGTTGTTTGTGGTACAAACTGGATAAGGGGAGCGGTTTCTTTTAAATTGTAAGGGGCTGGCCCAAGTACATATATAGTGGCGACTGTGAAGCACGCCACAAATGTATATGCTTAGTCATATTTACATTAACGACGTCTGTGTATATCTCTTTTTTTATTTAGTTCCAGTATACGAGTAGATAACAATTATACAACTTGCTTAACTTTGCGTAAAAACGAGGCAATATTCACGATATCCTGACAGCTAATATAATGGTGTTTCATCAAATTTTGCTTTTTGGGCTATATACAGACGTAGCTAGATGTCGCTTGATAATAGTTATGAAAAAAAATTTGGAAACACATAACTTTATGAACCGGGATTTGTTCAGAGCTCCTCACATCCATATTTACTTTTCTTTCTGCGTTTCTATACTGCAATGATATAATGTTAATTTATATCTCCTTGCGATGGATAAATCGCCAAGTATTCAAACAGAAATTTATTTCTGTCATAGTACGTAACTTTATACTGATTTGCAATATTCCATTCGCAGCGTGAATGCATGCATTCATTTCGATCAAGGGCTTGACAGTCACCTCTTCTCGCTTGCTAGAGTCAAATGTTTGTGTTTTCATACGATTTTTGCCCATCTTCTTTAGATGTAATACAGTATTTCATAAAATGACATCATTCTCGACTTCTAATTTTCCCCGTTCTCACAGCATACAAAGTGAACACAGAAAATACCTAAAGTGGTGACTCCAACGTGATATTCACGCAACAATTCAACTTGTAGTTACTTCATTTCAATAGATAAAAATTGTTCGTCAACCAGTTGGCCGTTTCATATTACATCACTCGAGCATTGAAATGTGTAATCAAACAAAGTGTTGAGTCAAATCATTTTAGTTTTGCAACTTTGTGTCAAGGTACAATCTTTGCAAGTAAAAAATGGTATCGAGTCGGCATAACACGTCTTAACTTATTTGACAGAACTAACCTTACTTTAAGCGTCCTGTCCTTTTTTTTTTATCGAAAAGACAAGGACAGGACGCTTAAATTAAGTTTAGTCCTGTCAAATAAGTCAAGATGTGCTTCACCGAATCGGTACCATTGTACAATAATTGAAAGATGTTTCGGACTTACAACTTTTTTTTTTCAATTTATTTTTGTAGAATTGTTTGACTATTGGTGCACGTAACTTTGTGCTGATTTGAATATTCCATTCGCATTGAACTGCATGCATTCATTTCGATCATGGGTTCAACCGTTGACTCCCCTTACTGGCTAAAGTCAAACGTTTGTGTTTGCATAAGATTTCTGGCCACGTAAAATCAGTAATAAATCGTAATACAGTATTTCGTAAAATTACATATTTATTGACTTCTTTTTTTCCTGCTCTCACCGCATCCAAAGTGAACCCAAACCAAAAAAAAAATTAATGAAATAAACTGTTGACTTCACAATCAGTTCTTACCTTTTGTAAGAAAAATTCATGCGTAAAGGGGCCTCTTGAACAACTTTATTAACAAAATAGGAAAGCAACAGGCAAAATCTTATTAAGGTTCTGTGACTTTGTATGGTGTTTATACAATTTTAAGCGGTCTTACGAGGAATAACGAAAGCTGACTGAGATTGAGAAACTAAAGTGATCGATTGTATGGTATGTGTGACGTCAGTAACGATGTGACGTACTTAACAAATTGCAGTGCCGCGCATCGAGATCGCGGGCGAGGCAGAGGTGTACGTGAAGGCGGGCAGCACGGTGCGCGTCACGTGCGTCATCACGCAGGCGCTCGAGGAGCCCGCATACATCTTCTGGTACCACAACGAAGAGCGCGTGCTCAACTACGACCGGTCGCTCGTCGAAATCCGCATGGAGCGACGCGCGCCGGATACCACGGTCTGTCATTTACTTTTATTTATTTCGATAGTAAAAGTCTAACAAAGAGACACCTTCGTTGAGGGTTGGGGATTAAGGGGGGAAGAGGGGTGGAGGAGCTAACCCTACCCCATAAGGTTTCACATCTAGCAAATGATAAGTTTTTTAAATTAGTGACCAACATAATTAGACACTCAATCCTAATAACATTGTTTTGAGACATGGTCTAATAAAAGTGGTATTTTAAGGGTACATGTATTGTACATGTAGGTATATTTGAGGGGGGGGGAGAGATCCCCCCCCCCCGCATTGGAAAAGTTTATGAGATGCATACTTTTTATATCTTATTTTGAGGTTATATTTTCAGTTCAGAACTCACTTTTTTTACATGAATTCATAGTGCATCGGCTCCGGCTTGTTGGTCGCATTCAGCCTCAACTGCTATGGCTCGCACGGTTGCCTGCACTTTATTACGGCGGGCGGGGGCTGCTCCCCCTCCGCGCCTCCGGCTTTTCATATACACTCTAGGGGTAGTAACCACGAGACTGTATAGAGTTGGGGTGCTCTTGAGTCGGGTTTTGAACAGTTTTAACCTACCAGTACAAAAGTTGGTTTTTAGTTGGCTTCGCTAGCTTAATCATGATTTTTTTTCACCTTTTTTATATTTTGTATTCTTAAAACACTCTTTCCTTCTCTAGAAAGGAAAATATGGGATTCATTAGATTAAGGAAACTTAAACCATCTTAAATGTGTTTTTATTTTGTTTTCAGATTGGTAACCTAATAATCTACAACACACGACGTGAAGACTCCGGCAACTACTCTTGCTCACCCTCTAACCTTGACTCGGCGTCCGTCGTACTGCACGTGCTCAGCGGTGCGTCTCTTTATATAATAGCGTGTTCCACACATTACACACTCACATACACATCTTCTTTGACATGCTCAATTCTTCATTCATCTGGTCTCTCTTCTCTGTAGGTAATATTTTTCAACACAATTTTGTTTGCGCGTGATTTCAGGTGAGCAACCAGCTGCCATGCAGCACGGTAACAGCGCGAAGCGACTGGTGTCGGCAGTGAGTGTCGCGCTCGCGTCGCTGCTGGCGAGTGTGTGCGCAGGGAGCGCACCAGGAGCGGGGCGAGGGAGGGGAACGGTTCTACTGCTCGCCGTCATCGCCGCACTGCTGCTACCGTGAGTGTCACAACATGTCGGCACAGTATTATACTGTGATGTCGGTGTGGGGCGGGTGATATAGAGAAGTCATATACGTGTACTGAGTGCGTGTTTTGTTGCAGACGAGCAGCTGCGTGTCACGACGAAGAAGAAGAGCACTAGCGGTGGCCGAACCTCGCGCCGCTCCCACTCGCCGCGTCTCGCTGATCAGTGTTACAGACTGTGTTGTGTGTGATTATTTTTTGATCGTCGCGCTCGAGACATCAAATGTACGCGACGTGTTGTGATATGAACAGTGCGAGTTTTAAGTGACCGTCCGGAGTCAGCGTGTCGGGGGGTGGGGGGGTGCCCCCGACGCGCGTAGTCTCGTCTATCTGCCGCTCCACCGAGTGACGCAGTGTCGAGGGTCGATAAGCCGATATCGGCCCCTATTGTACAAAATTACTAATTACATTAAACAATGTAAATTGTATATATTAATTAAGTGCAAAAATATATTGTTATTATTTATTTATGTGAGAAATTAATTTCGTGGAGCTCGGTTTGCAGTGCCTGGGGTGAAGACTATAATTACATTTAATTGAAAAAAAACATGAGTTCACAGTGTCCTCACTGTTATTATTATAAGATATTTTTTATGAACGAATGCTTCCATTACACAAAAACCGATAAAGTGCGAGTAGGGCTTGCACCTTGAGGGTTCCTAACCATTGAAATAAGTTGTATATTAATAATAATTTGGCCAAAAATTACAAACTCATCATTACCTACAAAATGTATGAAACAAAACCACAAAATTAAGCAGGTCAAGTATACCAGTTAGGAACCCTAAAACAACATTATGAACAAGCTTAATTATTGTTAAAATATGGTTCACTAACTGTAACCCGCGACTTCGTCCGCGAGGAAGAAGATACTGCGGCCAAAGTGTAATCCCGTGAGACTCCCGCCATAAAAAGAATACAAGTTTTTAATTGGATAATAAGTAAGCGAACAGTGATCTCCCTTCCTTCTTTCTTTGTAACCCATGCCTCATTGCCGAGGATCAAATTGTTGTAACCACATCAAAACCCGTTCAGTAGTTTTTGCGTGGTGCATGGAATACCGACATAAATCCCGAAATTTATTTTTTGTTTATTTTTTGTTTATCCTACACCGCAATTTTTTTGAAATATCATCTAGGTACAGACAGACAAAGCTCTTTTACAATTTTTTTGTATTTTATATACTAAGTTTTACAATTTTCAGTTATAATAATACCTAGCCCGTTTCATCAAAGAAGGTATCCATCAGTTCTACAATTGCTGCAAATAATTTCTCATCGAAACATTTAGGATTTACCAAAATAGATGACGCTTTTTAAAATAAAGACCTAAATATTTATTTATGTGGTTTATTATAATGAACAGTGCCACCTGTTGGGTTTTTTGTACCTACTTAAATATTAAACGTCTTGTTAACAATAGTTCGTGACTTCTAAAGGCCTTCAGCACTTGGAATTACTATGTGCTTTGTAACTTCTAACAGAAGAAAAGTAAATAACAAAATATATAAATGAAGAACTTTATTTTCCGACCTCAGCTTAAATAAACCAAAGCCTTTATTCTGCCCTAATTTAAGTTCTGTCCACCTGTGAAAACAACATGAAAATCCATTCGGTAGTTACGAAGATGTGCGTGAACAAACAAACAGACAGACAGACAGACAGAAAAGAATTCTAAAAATCGCTGATTTGTGTTCTATTATTCTTTTTTAGTCACCCCCTTTCTATTTTTATTACTTTTCTATAATGTACAGACACACCGGGTTCTGTTCTTTTGTTATAATAATATGCATAATCACCCATTGATTTGAACCTGCGACTATCGACTACGCTAAGGCAAACCTTTCACATGTTTCAGTAAAACTCTCGCTACGCTGATGATCATGGCGTGATGATATATATACCCTTGAACCTTCTCTGAGAAATATTGTACCTTAAAAAGAAAACAGCAGAAAATCCATTGAGTGGTTGCTAAGTTATAAGTGAACACACAGACAGACGTTGCATTTTATAGATAGAGAGGAGATGTTCTTTTTGATTTTGATTTGATTGGTCAGTGGTGATTCAAATCCAATTAATTATTAGTACTTTAGTAAACATGGTGACCAGAATCTGATGCTTGGGCTGGGTTCTCCTCAACGGACAACAGCAGACCTCTCGAGTTTGGGCTTAAGTGATTGGCCTCGATTAGTACTTTGGTGAAACATGGTGACCAGGGTCTGATGATGGGACTGGAACTGGATACGGGAAATTCTCAATGGACAACAGCTTAGTACGAACCCTTTTATTTTAAACGCGAGCCAAGTGCATGACTTTAGAACGTCACCGATGCACTGAAGTGGGAAAAGGGGTGCGCTTTCAAATAATTTTGTCACAATCCGTGCTTTTTTCTTTGGAAGTGCGAGAGTTTGAAATTGAGGCAACTATCCCACTGCGGCATCTATCTCGAAATTCACCTACTTCAGCATAATAAAGAATTTCGTGTCCATGGATGTGCTAAACTAATATACTGATATTGTGAAACTAAAACTTTATTTCCAAGAAAGAAAATCTAATAAGGCATAAGCTAGTCATGATATAACATCTTTCCTCCTAAAATATAATATATATATTAGGTAATAAATAATACACAACAGGAATAATAGTTAAATAATTTTACATACATTATATTATTTTACGTGCATTACAATAATTTCACTTTGTACATCATAATATATCATGATTATAACACATACAGCTTTTAAATACACTTTCCTGTATGGTGACAAGATTTATCTAAACAACGACTTTGTTGAACATTGAATTGAATGAGGGGTTTTCAAAGTCAAATTAAAAAAGAAAAAGTAGTACCGAACGACACAATATATGGCGCAGCCTGTACTAAAAGTGTCAAAAAAGTCATCCTGGCAACACTCGATTCTTTTGATTTTGACACTTCTTCTTTGCTTCTTTCTTTTTTATGGTCAATCCATGCCTCAAATGTATTATTGCTAAGATCCATTGTTCTTTCCGCAATTAGTTAAACTGTGTGTTCCTATATTTTTACAATTAGCTACAACGCATGGGCTGACCATGTTGAAAGTTGAATGAAATACCAAGCTATTAACGTAAGTAATATAGATAGAAAACAAAATTGTTGGATTTAACAATTGAATTGACAATTTTTATCTTGCTGCCCACAGATTAAAAAATAATCTTTGCTTTTTGACACTTGAAAGCAGGGTAACGACATCTGTGTTTACTTCTGAAAGCTTGATCAAGTTCAGTCTGGAAAACCGCTCATTGTTTCTTCAAGATGAAACATTTTGTTTGTTTGGAGCAATACCCTTGGCCCTGAAGGTGATGATATCCATCAATATTTGTACCTATACACTCGTATATGCGTATATGCCTTGTCTTGTCTCATTGTATAATGGAAAGATGCCCAGTGAACAATGGGCCAGTAGCCCGGCCGCGACACCGGCTCCACCCCAGTAGCCCGGCCGCGACACCGGCTCCACCCCAGTAGCCCAGCCTAGACACCAGCTCCACCCCAGTAGCCCAGCCACGACACCGGCTGTACGCCGCGCCGTAGCCCGGCCGCGACACGGCTCTATGCCACGCCGCTCACACGGAGGTTTACTGATGGAGGTCTATCTAGTTCACGTTAACAAATCTCAGGAATATGAAATCAAGTTTAATGTAAAGAATATTTCGCCTTAAAACCAGACCCATGCATGCTTAGCGATCAATTAGCAAAGTATACCCGATGTGGGAATGTGGGAATTATAAGTTAAGCAGCGAGTTTGATTTGCTTAGCAAGATTTCCTAAATTCATAAACTGGCCCTTAACACATTAGCTATACAGGGAAAAATTGCAAATCAACACGTAAAAATACAGTTTCTAAAACTTCTTAGTTCAAAGTTGCAAGTCAATAAAATGTATGACATAAAATGTTCAAATTTTGCCGAGCCGTGATCGTTTTCCATAAATGGCGTACGCATGTAGGATATGCATTTATATCTACATTACTTAAGAAAGTAGTCATCAATTAGTTCACAAAATAGCCTTGTGAATACCCGTGATGAGTTACCCTGAGATGAAAGCGAAGCCTTGTCACTCCATCAGTACAACTCCGTGTCATCTCTTTGCATCGAAATTATTACTCATCTACTGGCTGAAAGAAGTCATTTATACCATCAAGTTTTACTGTTGTATAATACTAAAATGGAATTGTGTATATTTCGTATGTATAATTGTAAATAAATCGTATATACAGGTAAATTATTATTGACATCTGTGACCCAGATGTTTAAGAACGCATTTTCTAAAATAACGATGCGTTTGTATAAAACCTCAAAATCAAAGACCCACACGGGTGGTTCCTTGATGAACAATTACTGATTATATTTTGAAATTCAACGAAAAATCAACTTTTTTCAGATGAACACTTTTAACATTGTATCTTTGTGATGTATGATGTATAATTTACAACTGCGTTACAAAAATACCTGTCTGATTAAGTAGTTGTTAGATTCAAATTATTGAATCAATTTTGTTTATCTTATGACTTCAGGTATTAAGTTTTATCAGTTTTGAAAAAACATGGCTAATACTGACAAAAAGAACACCACAATTTAAGTTTTGTTGGTATGGAACCCGGGCATAGATATAAAGTAGTGGAGACATTCAGAGTTATATTATTTATAACGTTTACTCAACTGTGGGAATATTACCATCATCCAACATTAACAACATGACACACTTCACACACGTTAGACACGTCACACACTCGCTCGACGCTCGCTGGTTGACCACATATACATCACACACTCGCTCGACGCTCGCTGGTTGACCACACATATGTGACACACTCGCTCGACGCTTGCTGGTCGATCACATAAACATCACACACTCGCTCGAGGCTCGCTGGCAGTGGCGTGCACAGAACTTTTTTCCGGAAAAGCAATCAAAAGGCTAAGATTGACAATAAAAATAAATATGAAAATAATAAAATAACACTTGAAAAAAAAAGTTTGTATGACGCCAGGGTAGGTACTGCCTACCCTAGACTAAACATTTACTTACATTTTTTTTTTTTCAAAGAGTTATTAAAATTTTTTCATATTTTTTTAATGTCGTACTTGACCTTCTGATTTCTTTTCCGAAAAAAAGTTCTGTACACGCCACTGCTCGCTGGTCGTCCACATATATGTCACACACTTACTCGACGCTCGCTGGTAGACCACATATACGTCACAAACTTCCTCGACGCTCGCTGGTCTATCATACATGTCACACACATACACGTCACATTCTCGCTCGAGGCTAGCTGGTCGTCCACATACATGTCACACACTCGCTCGATGCTCGCTGGTAGACCACATATACGTCTCACATTTCCTCGACGCTCGCAGGTCTATCATGCACGTCACACACCTATACGTCACACACTCGCTCGACGCTCGCTGGTAGACCACATATATGTCACAAACTTCCTCGACGCTCGCTGGTCTATCATACATGGCACACACATACACATCACAAACTCGCTCGAGGCTCGCTGGTCGTCCACACACACGTCACACACTTGCTCGACGCTCGCTGGTAGTCCACATATATGTCACAAACTTCCTCGACGCTCGCTGGTCTATCATACATGGCACACTCATACACATCACACACTCGCTCGAGGTTCGCTCGTCGTCCACACACACGTCACACACTCGCTCGATGCTCGCTGGTAGACCACATATACGTCTCACATTTCCTCGACGCTCGCTGGTCTATCATGCACGTCACACAATATACGTCACACACTCGCTCGACGCTCGCTGGTAGACCACATATACGTCACAAACTTCCTCGACGCTCGCTGGTCTAACATACATGGCACACATACACATCACACCACATATACGTCTCGCACTTCCTCAACGCTCGCTGGTCTAACATACACGTCACACACATACACATCACACACTCGCTCAAGGGTCGCTGGTCGACCACATACACGTCACACACTCGCTGGTTGACCACACACAGTTTGACGGTCGACGTCGACGTTGTCATTCAGAGACCTGCATTAACTACTCGGTTCGTTTATTCATGATCAAACTAAATAATAGTTTTAACAGAGTCTAAGCAAGTATGATTCGTTGACTTGATTGTTACTGCCTCTCTTGTAAATACTTAACTTTAAGAAATACCAAATAAAGATGAAATCGTTGAAATTTTGAACCAGCTGTTTCATTTGTAAATCTTTCTATTTCGTTGTCCAAAAAAAATGTTTCTCAGTGGTTTCTCACTCCTTCGCATGACGTATGCACAAGTACTGAAATATAAGGATTTTTGTGACATTTTTTTATACAGGGCGTCCCACGGCTATGCCACATGGAGAGAAAGTATATTAAATATTGTAATTGGAACATTTTACTGAAAGAAGACATTATTTTAATTTAAAAAGTAATTTAAACTGCATTCATAGATTTTTTAAATAGTTACATAGTTAAACCGGGAATCAAACCCGTTACATGAGAAAAATAATTACCCTGTAGCTTTATCATACCGATTGTTTCGGATAAAATGATTGTTTTTGAACGTATCCGATAGTGGTCTATGGTATTTTGTCTATGGACACTCGGAGCTGTCACAAAAAGCCTCGAAAAGGCCTACATTGAAAAAGATCGCGGTCGATTTTATATTTTGATATATTAATGGATTAATACAAAGAAAATTGATGTGAATATCATAAAAAACATTAGAGAGTCAGGGTCTGACAATATTTTGGCGGGAAGGCCACTTTTAGTTGGATTCCTTTGTGTGTGACATAACCTGCATACATGCGGTTTGCAACAAGTGCGGAACATTGTCCGGTTACCATATCTTCTGGGTTTGGATGCATCCAGGTGTAGGTGGGTTGTGTTTAGGTTCTCCGTGGAGGTGAGCAACGTGTCACAACACCGGCACACTTTTGGACTCCGTGTACGGAAGGAACTCGTACTGCGGACATCATCTAAGTACCATTTTCTGGTAGGAAATTTTGTACTTACTTTTGTAGAATATAAGCAGCTGTTCACGCTACACTACGTTACCAGCATGACGTTAGAACATGACGTGTCATTCGCGTGCGCATGCGCGGATGACCACTCCCCCCCCCCCCCCCGCCGCGCGCGGATCGAGGCGCGCGCGGGCGCTGGACTCTCGCTCTTCCGCCCGAAACGTGTCGACAGACACACGTATGCATACTCGCGTCGCGACACAAACAATATCGCGTACCTAAAGTGTTGTGTTAGTACAAGTGCTGTGTACATCACTCCAACCAAGTGACTCCAAGACATCCCTGCACAGACGCCATCACAACTAGCCCAACAAGGAAGGCTCAGCCCGCTCAGCGCATCCACCATCGGCCCGTCCACAGACACTCAAACCAGGTCAGTTTACCCACAATCTTTTTCTTATCCTGTCTGCTCTCCCACTCAAATTTCATCAGCCCTGCATCCTGTAGCCAGCGGCTACATATTTGGCCCTTCGAACCGTTAGAACCAGCCCCTTTTCAGCCCCCGTCGATTACAGTCCATTTTCAATCCAAGAAAATTTTTGGTTTATATCACCCCCCGCCTATCCCCCGCCGGCCCGTAACTTTGTTTGAACCAGCCCCCGTCGATTTACTACAGTCCATTTTCACCCGGTTACATATTTTGCCCCCTTTCCCGGCAAAAAATATTTTGTGGTCTCGAATACCTATTGCGGGTAGGTAATTAGAACCGCCGCCTAGAACATTCTATTTATCGGATCGGTATAGAACCGGCCCCCCCCGCCCCTTTACAGAATAAACTCAAGTTCATCCCGTTTGTTATTATTGTTCGGCTCAGGTAATATAATTGTATCCATTCAGCCCAATTGTTTATTACAGTCCACTATACTTCTTTATTAAACCCAAAATAGTTTACGTATTTTGCGAGATATTTTTTTTTGGTGCGAGTTTTATTTCGTTTTATTTCGTTTTATTTTGAGTACATACGTATACATAAGTTATTACGTAACGAACGTTTACGTTTACGAATTATTACGTTACCAAAGTTTGATCTGCATCATTGGATTGTCCGCACATTTAGATACGATTTCTGCCAGGTGAACGCATTCTTTGTTTGTTTACGCGTTCGAGGCTTGTAGGTAGGTATTTTATTCTATAAATAGAATTTTCGACGACTGATGTTGTTGTTGTAAAGGTACTTTCGTGTAAACAAGAACCAAAGCGTATTGTCGGCACGTGATTTCAAGGCAAATAACATAAAAGTGAACAGGTTCATCAGCCCTTTTCGATATTTTTGTGTTGCGGTAATCTCACGTCGCAGTAATATATTGCCGGACCGTTTATTTGTGTTATTGTCTGCCTTTTTTACCCGGGTATATATATATATAGCACAAATATAGTAAACAATTTGTTTTTTTTTTCTCTTCTCATCTCTGATCTTATTGTTAATGGTACACATATAGGGTGTTCCACGTTGGTGTATCAGCTCATATACAGGTTGTTTTTTAAAAAAAAAAAATTTTTTCTTCTCTTTCGTGTTTATTTAAGAGTTCCGTATTCCGTTTGAACATAGTCATTGTTACTTCATCCGCGCAAGTGTCTCAGCTCTGTTCATCTGTCTCATTAATTATTTTGGTTGTACGTCCGCTCTTATAGTTCAGCTCAAAATCGTTGCGTATTTTGTCTTAGTAATCAACCACCTACTTTAACAAAATTAAGATGCCTTCGAAATCACAAGCCGCGATGTTTCGTGAGGCCGTAAAGGCGATAGTTCTGTTAAAGGAGATCGGTGCGGCGGTAGAGGCAGGCGACAGAAAAACTTATTCTGTGGCGGATTTCACCGCTCGTTACGCAAACATACAAAGCGTTAAAACTAAGTTAGAGAACGTATATTACGAGATCCTTGACGATGAGGATTTGTCCGACGAAACTGAGGCAACCTATACAAAAAATTTTCAGTCGGCACTTAGCAACTATGATGCTATCCTAGTGGCATTTGAAAAATTAAATGAAAAATCAGCTCTTCCGGACAAGACGCAACCCCTCAGCTCAGGTACACCCGTTGGTGTTTTACCAAAGATACCCATACCGGAGTTTCATTCGAACGTTGAAGAATGGCCCTCATTTATTGCCGTTTTTAGGAGCCTCGTCAGTGAGATGGCTACAGTCTCGGATGCTGTCAAACTGCATTACTTGTTAGGCGCCCTAAAGGGTGAGGCACATGATATGGTGAAACACCTCTACCCTACCAACGAGAATTATCCCATAGCCATGGAAATTCTCACCAAGCGTTACGACAATCGTCGTGTACTCATTGACCGGTTTGTGGACATTATAATGAACCTTCCGCACATCCACATGCGATCGGATATCCGCACATCATTCTTAATTCCGCTTATCTCAGCGCAAAGCGCTCTCCGCAATCTGGATCTGCCCATGAAGGATTCTGACTATGTTTTCGTGTCAATGGTGGTGCGAAAACTACAAGGCGAGCTCCGCACTCTTTTCGAGCGGAAGTACGGATCTCGTGCAACTCTGCCCACGCTCAAGAACCTCATTGAGTTTCTGGAAGAGCACGCACGCTGCAAGGAGAATGAGTCATCGTTCCTTGCGTCACAGGAGGCTCCTTCTTCAGCACGGCTCGGCCCGTCAGAAAGGCTCGCTCAGCTCAATAAGCTGCTTCAGCCCACTCGAGGTACTCCACGTCAGCCCTACCAGGCTCATCAAGAGTTCCGCCCCATAGCTCCTCGGCAGGACAATCGCTCCCCCCGTCCTATTCGTCAACCATTTATGGCATTTGAGACAGCGCCAGTTTACTCGGCCCGATCATCCCCATCACCCACTCGCCGACAGGATTATTCGGCTCAACCTTCTTCCCCTACTGGTGGTATGCCATGCCCATACTGCAGGAATAGGGGACACAAACTCATCGCATGCCCAGGATTTAATAACCAACCGGTTCAAGGTCGGTGGGACTTTGTGAACGCACGCAACCGGTGCCGACGCTGTTTGGGTCCTCATTATGAGAACGAGTGCAGGTCTACACGTGCATGCAAGGAGTGTGGGCGGTCTGACCACCACACTTCACTGCATCGTCATGGGGCCATGTCTCCGACACGATCATCTGCTCATTTGTTGCCTCCGTCTCTACGTGAGCAGCCCAGACAGCGCTCAGCGCATGAGCCTCAATACCATTCGGCACATGCTACACAGGCATATACGTCCCATCCCAACTCGCCCACTCAATCGCGATCGCCAAGTAGGTCTCGGGTAGGTAGGCAACAATGACTACCTACAATAACAGAGCACTATGAAGGCGAGGACGACCAGCACTCAGCACACTCAGCACACTCATCACACACACACTCATCACATACACACTCAGCTCATTGTCACTCAATGACTTCAACTCCAACAGAAAATTCCTGTAACTCCGCACAACGTGTAGTGAACGTCACTAACACGCCAATTTTGTTGCCAACCGTCTCACTTAAAATAGCAGACGTACATGGTCAGTTTCACTCAGCACGAGCCCTGTTAGACTGTGGAAGTATGCTGACTCTTTGTTCTCAGCGCATGGCCACAATTTTAAATTTACCATTAAAACATACATCTCTAAAAATCGCAGGAGTTGGAAATCAGCACACACAAAACTCAAAGGCATCAATCACAATTGTATGCCGACCTACACACCGTGACACACCTACGATCACGGCCACAGCTCATATATTGGAGAACGTAACTGGGTACCTACCGTTAGAAAAGGTTCCAGATCTCGCTCAGTTAACAGGTCACCCACCGATTCCTCTTGCTGATCGAGAATATCACACACCAGCTCCGGTTGATCTAATACTAGGATCTGACGTTCTTGGTCAAGTGTTAGACGGAACCAAGGTTTCGCTCGGCCCTGGCAAGCCTATAGCCTTCGGCACGATATTTGATTTTACATTGATTGGACCTTTCGAAAGTTTACATACTTCACCCACGAATCAGGTCAACTCAGTTCACATTGTCGGCTCTCACACGGACTCCGAGCATTCCACTCATGACATTCACAAAAGTCTTGAGAGGTTTTGGGAATCCGAGGAACCCCAAACCTACAAGCATACCAGCCCATTAGAGGATCAGTGTGAGGACATTTTCCGCACCACAACTACTCGTGAACCATCAGGTCAATATGTGGTTACACTGCCCTTTCTGCACAACGCACCGACATTAGGTTCCACTCACGCTATTGCACTGCGCAGGTTTCTCAACTTAGAGAAGAAGTTGCAAGCGAACCCGCCCTTCCGCTCGAAATACGTAGAATTCATGTCAGATTACATAAAATTGGGCCATATGTCGCCGTGTCACCCCAATACCTTTGCTCATAAATCCCATTTCTATATCCCACATCATGGCATATTCAAGCCAGGATCAGAAAAGTTACGCTGTGTGTTTGACGGAAGTTGTAAGAGCTCAAACGGCGTCAATCTAAATGATTGTCTTCATACAGGTCCGGCTCTTCAGCAAGATATTGTTGACATTATCATGTCCTTCAGGATCCACTCACAAGTTTTCAGCACAGACATCCGAATGATGTTCCGAAATATACTCATTCACCCAGAGCAAAGACGTTTTCAACTCATTCTCTGGCGGTCTTCACCCGACCAGCCCCTGCTCACGTATGCCCTTAATACCGTCACATATGGATTAAGGTCCAGCCCATACCATGCCATCCGCACTTTACTCCAATTGGCTGATGACGAAGGTCATCGCTACCCCCACGCTGCTCAGGTCCTCCGCAAATCAATATTTGTGGACGACATTCTCTCAGGTGCAGATTCTGTAGAATCTGCTCAGTCGCTCCAAAGCGAACTGATCGAGTTACTCGCCCTAGGTGGCTTTCAGCTCAGTAAATGGACCTCCAACTCGCCTCAGCTCCTTGAACGGTTCCCAGATGACCAGTGCGACATGCCCAAGGACTTTGACTTCAGTCCCGACTCTAATTCCATTAAGGTTCTGGGAATACAGTGGATTCCTCAAACTGATGAGTTCACTTATCGCATTTCTCTGCCCACTCATGCTCAAGTCACAAAGCGCTCCATTCTCAGTACAGTAGCGTCTCTCTATGACCCCAATGGCTGGGTCACTCCAGTCATCTTCCGCGCAAAGATTCTTCTCCAGAAGCTTTGGCTTCTGAAAATAGGATGGGATGAGCCTATCTCTGAAGAAGTCCACACAGAGTGGCAACACATCTCAGAGGATCTTCCTCAGCTCTCAAACCTCCGTTTACCTCGGCACATTTGTAAGTACAAGCCCACGTCTACTTACTCACTTCACGGGTTCGCGGACGCATCAGAGGCTGGCTTTGGTGCCGCTATCTACCTTCATGAGCGCAATATCACTGGACATGTCAATGTACACCTAATCATTGGCAAGTCCAAGGTCGCACCCATAAAGACTCGTCTCTCAATCCCGAAATTGGAGTTGTCAGCCGCGACTCTTTTATCTCAGCTCATGACTCGAGTGTCAGCCCAATTGTCAGCTCATATAGCCATTCAAACACACACATGCTGGTCAGATAGCACAATAGTGTTGGCATGGCTCAACACCCCACCTCACCGATTACAGACTTTCGAGGCCAATCGAGTGGCTAAGATCACAGCTACTTCAACTAGCCATACGTGGAGGCATGTACCCACGAACCTCAACCCTGCTGACTGTGCAAGCAGAGGCATTTCTGCCCAGTCTCTCTCACTTCATGACCTTTGGTGGTCACCCAGTTGGCTCAAAGAACCTACCTGCACTTGGCCCAAGATGCCACCCGCTCTAGGCCATCATGCTCTCCCAGGCCTTAAGCCCAAAAAGGTACCAGCACACATAGCAGTCCCAGATATCGATCTGGACTTGCTCACTCGCTACAGCTCACTTGACAAGCTCGTCGGAGTGACGGCTTGTATTAAAAGGTTCATATTCAATTGTCGGCACAGCCCAGATGCACGGCGCTCTGGTCCGTTGACAGCTAGTGAACGCAGGGACGCTCTGTTGCACTGGGTCCGCTCTGTTCAGCACAATGAGTTTGCTGAAGACATTAATCGTATCCAGACTGATAAAGTTTGTCCCGTTCGGCTCCAGCGTCTCTCGCCCTTCATAAAGGACGGCCTCTTGAGAGTCGGTGGTCGTCTCTCTCACGCGTCAATTAGGTATGACGCTCAACACCCACTCATTCTACCCAGCTCAAGTCCGCTCGTAGATCTCATTATAGATCACTATCACACAATACACTGCCACCCTGGAGCTGACACATTACACGCCATATTACGCCAGCAGTACTGGATTCTGTCCGCTCGTCGTATTATTAGACACCGCGTGTTTAAATGTATTAGATGTTTCCGGTGCCGCGCTCAGCCTAAGGCTCCGCTCATGGCTGATCTCCCAGTAGACAGAGTTACTCCTCAGCCAGTTTTTAGTCACGTCACGACGGACTTTGCTGGCCACTTCTTCGTTAAATCCAGCACGTTGAGGAACGCGAAACTCATAAAAGCGTACTTTTGTATTTTCGTTTGCCTCGCAACAAAGGCGGTTCATTTGGAACCAGTCTCTGCACTCTCAACGGAAGCGTTCTTTGCGGCATTGCAACGTTTTATCTCACGTCGCGGTACTCCGGTTCTCATTCGTTCAGACTGCGGCACAAACTATGTAGGTGCTAGGAATCAACTCATTGAAGTTCAGAACTTCCTCAGGTCAAACAATGATGCAATCACTCACAAGCTCGCGAATCAGCACATAACTTGGTTACTGAACCCGCCTAAAGGGCCTTGGTTCGGCGCACTGCACGAAATAAACGTAAAATCCACCAAGCAACTACTTTATCGTGTGATAGGTGAACAGCACCTCACTTTTGAGGAATTCTCTACTCTTTTGGCTCGAATTGAGGCTGTACTCAATTCAAGACCCCTCTGCCCAATTTCATCCGACCCTACGGACTTTGAACCTCTCACGGCCGGACATTTCATTATTGGTCGTCCGCTCACCGCTCTACCTGAGCAGTCTTTTGACGACAGACCCATATCTGCTCTTAAACGGTTTCAACTCATTCAAGCGCTCTCTCAGCGCTTTTGGACTCTCTGGTCCAGATCCTACCTCCATACCCTGCAAACCCGCTCCAAATGGCTCTCCCCTTCTTCCCCTCCTCAAGTGGGTGAACTGGTCCTCATCAAAGAGGATGACCTGCCTCCGCTCCAATGGAAGTTGGGAAGAATTCTCCGCACGATACCTGGCAAGGATGGAGTGATACGAGTTGTGGATCTGGACACAGCTCATGGAAATCTGCGACGACCTGTGTTCAAGATAGCCAGGCTGCCGTTGGATTCAGCTCAAGAGGAGCCGCAGCCCCGGCCCCCCCAGGATGTTCACGCTACACTACGTTACCAGCATGACGTTAGAACATGACGTGTCATTCGCGTGCGCATGCGGGGATGACCACTCCCCCCCCCCCCCGCCGCGCGCGGATCGAGGCGCGCGCGGGCGCTGGACTCTCGCTCTTCCGCCCGAAACGTGTCGACAGACACACGTATGCATACTCGCGTCGCGACACAAACAATATCGCGTACCTAAAGTGTTGTGTTAGTACAAGTGCTGTGTACATCACTCCAACCAAGTGACTCCAAGACATCCCTGCACAGACGCCATCACAACTAGCCCAACAAGGAAGGCTCAGCCCGCTCAGCGCATCCACCATCGGCCCGTCCACAGACACTCAAACCAGGTCAGTTTACCCACAATCTTTTTCTTATCCTGTCTGCTCTCCCACTCAAATTTCATCAGCCCTGCATCCTGTAGCCAGCGGCTACAGCAGCTTAAGTTTACATGGACGTAGATTGGGGACAGCTTATGGGCTCCTGTTCCAACTGCTAATATCACCTTTTACCATACACCGATCGAAAGGCTTCATCATAAGGATTATTTTTTGCTCAATAACATAGTGTCAGAAATGCAAAGAAGACCATGAATTGTAACATTTTTAATACAAAATTAATATTTTTTTCTTTTGTAGCGGGTTCAATTCAACCATGTAACTATTTAAAAATTTATGAATGCAGTTTAAATTGTTTTTTAAATTATAATAATGTCTTCTTTCAGTAAAATGTGCCATCTACAATATTTAAGGTACATTCCCTCCATGTGGCTTAGCCGTGGGACGCCCTGTATATGTAAAGCTGTGTACATTAGCCGTGGGACGCCCTGTATATGTAAAGCTGTGTACAATATGAGTACAGTCAGTTGCGCTCTTTCTCCTTAGCGTCAAATAAAAGAGCGCGGTAAAATGTATGTGTCTAGCTAGGGCAACCAGTGCGTCCTTCCAGTGATGAGTTGATGACGTACGGCGCTGAGACGTAGTCTCTTACCAAAGGCTTGATCCGCCGATTTAAAGTCGCTCAACGAGCTATGGAGCGGGCTATGCTTGGGATATCTCTAATGGATGAATTCCGAAATGAAGATATCCGTCAGAGATCAAAGGTGACTGACATAGTCTGCCGAATCAGTAAGTTGAAATGGCAGTGGACTGGCCATATTTGTCGCCGACGTGATAACCGTTGGGGCCGTAAGGCATTGGAATGGAGACCACGTACAGCAAAGCGCAGCGTAGGCCGCCCTCGTGCCCGCTGGACTGACGATCTGAAGGACGTTGCGGGTGGCGGCTGGATGAGGATGACTGAGGACCGCCAAGAGTGGCGTAATATGTCCAGCAGTATACGAATACGGGCTGATGTATGGATGGATGAAGGTCCTAGACTAGAGTCTAGAGTGTACGCAACTTCGCAACTGCAACTTCTTGTATTCTCAAATTCATTGTCAGTGGTTTGTACGCAGCTTCATCTACGTCGTGGATTCTCAACTTCATTTGCTAGGTGTGTGGTCTGTACGTAGCTTTATGCAAATTGTGAATTCTCAACTTCATTCGCTTATTCTTTGGTCTGTACTTAGTTTCATGCATATTGCGGATTCTCAAAAACAGCGAGGACTATCAAAGAGGTGCTGTAACGCTACATATTCGTTTAATGAAATATATTTATAATTAAAGGAGATGATGTAGAAGAATATGTAGGTTTTGGATATAATTCTGTCAAAATTTGAATTATTTCTTAATTACAAAATGTCTGTTCTTTAGTGGAATGGGTTTGACCGCTAATAAATTCAAATATAAGCCTCTAGATTTAAATCTGGTATAGTGTGCACAACCAGGTTGGGCAAAATTTTAAAGATACAATTTAATATAAATTTGACAAGGGTTTTACTAAACATAATAAGTAAACTATGCTAGCTGTTAAATACATAATGTCTGAAAGTCACTTAATACGAGTACATACGAGTATAATTGGTTGGCTAAGTAAACATAATAAGCGCAGTATATGCGAGAGAAATGAGTGAAGTTCAAAATGTAGTAGACAATATTTTCTATATTGAGCTCAGATGTCGATCAACGTTGTAACGTGAGCGGTTGTGTTTGGCCCCTCCAAAGCAGTTGGGTGGAGAGGCAGCAGCTCCCGCAGCGAGGCGCGCAGCCGGTAGTTGGGGGTGAGCCGCGCACTTAGCAGCCGCCGCCCTGACACCGGCGACACCGCGCTGCCTGCGGTGTACAAACTCTACTGGTTACAATTCTGCCTCGAATTAATTAATGTTCATTCATTTTGATAAAAAAAAGTCAATATAACACAGTTTGGGCCGGTACAGGGTGATTACCGCGCAGGTAACAACTAACTTGACGCGCACCCTCTGTACTAAAAGAGTTAAATAAGGACGGCCCATACCTTCAGCCAGGAACCACTCGTGTATATTTTCCCGCTCGTATGTGAACCCGTCGGCAGCGCGCGCCGGCTCACGCAGCACCGTGTGCGTCAGTGGACACAGCAGCGAGTGTGGCACCACAGCTTCCTGGACAAGTGTAACACCCTGCATTAAAGTTAACTTATGTGAACCCATTTGCGGTGCGCACTGGCTCGTGCAACAACATGTCTGTTAAAGGTTACAGCAACGAGTGCGGCGCCATAACCTTCGTGACAAGTGTTACACCCTTCATTATAAATAAGGTATGTGAACCCATCGACGGCGTACACCGGCTCGCACAGCACCGTGTGTGTCAGCGGACACATCAGCGAGGGCGGCGCGCCACAACCTCCAGGACAAGTGTTAACTGCGTTATAGTTAATCCCTTCAAACGTATGTAAACCCATCGGTAACGCGCACCGGCTAGCGTGGCACCGTGTGTGTTAAAAGTAGAAAACTACTAAAAAAAATACCAGCACGATTGACAAGATTCTTTTAAATTCGATGATTTCACCTCAAATCTTGAAAAAATTTCTTCACACATGGCCCACCAAATAACCTAGTTTTGTTTATTTGTTCCAAAATGTACATAAATACGCAGCTTAATTTTCAAATTAGAATCACTTCTATCCAATACGGACACAATGCTCCAAATGAACCAAAATTCAAAATTGCCCATCACTGGCAGCCGCCGCGCCGGTCGGCGAGCTTATCGACTCTTACCTTGATAATGCCGAGATTGTATCAGTGAAACGGTTGGCATATAGTCAACAACAATCACGCGTGAGTGTTCAAGCCGTATGTAAAATAATTTATAGCACACCGTGCGTAAAATGACCACTTTACGCACGCTGTGCGTGCGTAAAGTCGGCATTTTCCGCACTTGTGCTATAAAAAATTATACGAAACTCGTGCGAGAAATAATGTACTATTATAATATTATAGGAATAACATATGGTTATTTTGCATATCATCGGTAATGGTTGGTTACTCACGGTACCTATCTCCTTCTCAAAAACGATTAAGTACGGTTTATAAAGTGCGCGGGAATGGATGCTTGAAGTATTTCCATATCTTGTTTTGACGGCATACAAAATTAAATATAAGGCTGTGATCATGCACCTAAAAGTAAAGCTTTTTAATTTCATTATTACTTTGTTGTTTCATTATTTCTTTAAAATAAATTAAAAGGAATGGAACTAAGTAATTTTTCTACCAAAGCAGTTGGTGTAGGGGGACGTCGCAGCCAAGTGAGCTCATCCCGCAGGTGCGCTGATATTGTTGCAATCGTCGGTACCTCGGCTGATTCCTCGGCTGGCTCCTCGGGAGTGCCGCCTGTGCTTCCTAAAGATGACAAAGCATTAAAAATAATGAAAAAGTATTTCTTTATTTCCCATGGAAAAATAAAATACTTACATTATGTTATGTTATTATGTCATATGACTCTTTTTTGCAAATTACCAAAATTAGCGTCGAGTTTAGACTAAAGCAAAAAATGTATTTAAAATTGCCAAAAAGAATAAATGAGATTTTCATTCCTTTGAGTTTCTTTCAAATATCATAATTAAATATCAAAGTAACGTTGTAAGAGAAGTACATTATTCGTCCTCTTCGCAGAAGAGCATCGTAAGCGACAACATAGCAATTTTACAGAAGAGGTTTTTTTTTGTTTAATTATTATACTAAATAAATTATATGAAATTGGTGATTTTTTAAAGTTGCTCAATAAATTCAAGCTGATTCACCTAAAATAAAGAAAAAACTCTTGAATTACAGTATATTTCCATTACCGAGGCTACATTTGACAGATGTCTTAAAGTAAAGTACAAGTGCAGTACCATCATAGTCGATACTCAACGACATCGACTTTCGTTCACTATTACTAACAAATTTAAATCGAGTTGACAGAATCGAAACGTTAAAGATTTGCAGTAGATTAATATAATAAACAAAAGTTAATCAGTCAAGTTTTTAAATTTAATTACATACTATAATTTTTCAATTTTAACAGATGCGACTTTTGGGTCCTCGCTATTCAAAATCGTTGCATGATATTCAGTGTCACCATCGTCATCATCACCCTCATCATCGTTTGTAGAATCCCCCGTGTTTATTTTAATTTGGTTATCTATGAGGGCATCGATATGCACATCTTTGCCCCAATCAGCGAAAATTAGATTTTTGTTTGTAAAACCACACTTTCCAATTCGCAGCAGTAATCGCGTGCTTCTTGCAACAACGACCGCATTTTGTTTGCAGTAAATGGTGAGCTAGTATTTTTACGACCTGCATAACCTAAAAGAAAGGTCTGCATGTTGAAATGGCAACTCGGTAATTGTATAGGTAAAAATTCATAACAAAAAATATTTGTTAGTATGGTTTACCTTTAATTTGCGCACAAATCAATTCTATGGCATTGTATTGACAATTGTAGGGTGGAAGTCGCACTACTTTCTGTCCTGCTTCTTTAGCCATTTCTTCCAATTCGTATTTTGGTCTGGCTGGCTTATTTATAGCAACCAAATGCAGCAGCTGATTATTTAACATTGACATGTCAGCAATAGTATTTTTCTCACTCAGCCATTTCACAGTGTCCATTTTTTTTGTCCTCGAAGTTGGAGGCTTATTCAGTTGTACTGAATGATACGGTGCATTGTCCATAATTATCGTTGATGGCTCCCTCAAGTTGGCCAATAAGGTACAAACCCACTTCTTAAATTTAACAAAATTAATCCTTTCGTGGTATTCCACGGTTTTCTTAGATTTAAAAGCCAACAGGCAGTTCGGAATACATCCTGTCATGGAGTCCGCATAATAAATAATTAAGCGTTCACCTTTGCCTCTAGGTACTTTTGTGTAGGAGTGAGGAGTGTCGTCTGTAATTCCATCTGAATAACACTATATTTCTGCAATCCAACAAAATCCGCCTTTTGTCACATTTTTATACGAAGATACAACTTTTTTTATAACCCTTCACAAAGAAGTCCTACTGTCGTGAAACAGTCCGGATTCTCGTAGTGTTTGACAAATTTATCTTGAGTCGGTAATTCGTTCCTGCTATAGTAGCTATAGATATGGTTTCTTATGGCATCGGTATCGAAATTATCGATTTGTGTAACTATTGACCTTCTAACTTTTTTCTTAAGTAGTGATTTTATTTTATTATCTTCTGGTATATCTTTACCGTGCTTTTCCTTACTTATTTGGGAAACAGTTTTTTGACTGATACCGAGAGCTGCAGCTACTCGGTTAGTCAGTTGTGAAAGTGGCAAGAGTGGACTACCATTCTGAAACTCACGTTCAAAGTAATGTTGTAGGCGTACACCACAAACTCCCGCGCTTGACTGCCCGACACTGTTCTTTTAGTGGTCTCGCCCATTACAGTGTTTATAAAAATAAACAAAACAAAAAATAACAGACGATCATAACTAGCAAAAACGAAACAAAAACTTAATGCAAAATCAACGAAACTGAACACACGCACGCAACGTATACAAGGCTTCTGCACCGTACTGAACAGACAAATAATATGGCTGATCGTGATTGCCATGGTAACCATGGTGATTGCAAGGTGGACCATATTTTAAGTAGATTTTTCTTTGCTAGGACCTCCGTACACAAGAGAATAGGTAGTCGATTTAACTAACCGATTTTGTGAGATTCTTTGAGTCACGTCACTACGTTTAAAATTAAAAAATAAACCGTACAACGTAAACGCGTATTTGCAGTAAAATATTATTTTATTTTAAAGTTATAATTATTATGAGCACAATATCAAAAAAAAATACGTTGATTATGTTTGTGAATTAATTGTGTAATGTTTTGGATTGATTGTGTTTTTTTTAATTTAAATTCAAATTCAAATAGTTTATTTTGCAAAGTAGGAATATATAATACACGTTTCACAAGTCAAAATTGAAATTTATAAAATATATGTAATAAAATAATAAATATACATGAACTAGATTAAAGGTTTATTTAATTTATTTAGCAATATATATATACGATTAAAATGATAGATAAAATTTAAGAAATTATGCTCCTGTAATGAAAACAAAACAAATAGCTTAATTTAACTCTTTATCGTTATTTTTGTAACTTAATTGTACTAAAGATATAAGAGCGACCACTTTTCACGGCACGGTAATCTGAAAGTAAATTAAACAACAATACAATTAAACAATTGAATTAAAAAATAACTGCTTAATGTATATTTTGTTTGTTTGTTATTTTGTTTGTTTTTATAAAAACAAATGTTTATATTTGCTTTCTTAAGAGTTGGAGTTCCGAGATTGAGCAACACAGGGTTCGGGGTTATGGCTTTTTAAGATAGTAAAATATTAATTTCTGAACAAAATAAATACCACTTGTTACCTTACAAGATGAAGTACAGGTTCATTAAAAAAAATCTTGGCACTAATGTTTAGTAACTTCAGAAAAAAAAAACAGGATTTTCAAGTTCAGGTTACACCCGTAGCGCTGCAATGCTATTCAAGAGATTTTCTTGAAATTCCTGTTTTTTTTCTGAAGTTACTATACATTATTGCCGTGATTTTTTTAATGAACCTGCACTTCATCTTGTAAGGTAACAAGTGGTAATTATTTTGTTCAGAGATTTGAATTTTTACCGTCTTAAAAAGCCATAACCCCGAACCCCGAATCTCGGAACACATGCACAGCACAATTCCTTCCTGCATTAGGCGTACTGACAAAAAGTATAAAAAGAGAACGTATTATTTTTGCAACGCGAAGTAACGAAATTGAAGTTCGAACGATAAGTGAACAGTACTAGGTATTGTTAATAAATAACTGTAATAAATATTCAATTTCATGGGTATCTCATAAAACAAATGAGTTTAAGAGTATGACATAGCCAAAACAAAAAACAGTTCCGGGCGTGGCTAACTCATTTTATTATTATATTTACTCAATTATTTCTATACAATTTTTTTTTATAAACGTTGTTATTACTGAAAGTGGAAACTAACAAATAATTTCAGAAGCAATGCACCACGTCACTATCTATCTCACTGTAGCCTATCTCAATTATGTCGCTATCTCTCTCATTAAACTACGTTTAACTGCTTTACTATCTCATTCCAACTCATTTTAAATAGTGTCACTATTTTTCTCACTCTAACGCCTGTTAAATGGCATTTCTAATGCACGTCAAATTGCTTTACTGCCCGCCACTCTTTCATTCTAAATTCTAATTATTAAAAAAAATACGCAGCTTCTTTGGTAGTAAAATAGCAATAACTTTTTTTTTTCAAATATAATACACAGAAATTGCCAGATCATTTTAAAAACAATATTTGACGAGCCATTATTTTAGAAAATTTGCCAAACTAAGATAGTACATTTTTTTTCAGGGTGTGGTGTCGAACTAACCTTATTAAAAAAATTGCTCATAAATCGGGTTTTTATTTTTTCAGGGTGTGGTGTCGAACTAACCTAATTACAAAAAGTTGCTCATAAATCGGGTTTGTAACACTGCGAGCATATCGTGTATTCACTCTATCTCTGTCTCTTTCCCACATATCAACGGTTCGTATTTGCGGCGGCTCACGCGCCGACCGACCAGTCTCGAACCGCCATCGCGAGGGCAGGACGTATCGACTTGCGACCTCTGAGATTTGCCGCGTTTACGTTTCAACTGTCGTAATTTTACGTAATCTGTGTGTAATACATTAAACAACAGTTTGTGAAATTGTAGCCAAGACTTTGATTTGCATCCCAAGCCACCTACAAGTGGCGCACAACGAGTGGCAAGAGTACCACGACCCGGACTCCCGACACATTTAATACGTTACGATAGAGTCAACTGTTTTTACCTACCCCGCGCCCGCAACGGTTGTGGGTCGTATCGTATCGTATGTTGTAGGTGAACTGTGGTTTTTCGTGAGTAGTTGGTCTAAACATTCTTAAAATGAAGAAATCGGGTCGACGTAAGAGTGGTCAACCGAGTGACAGTGAGGTAGACACGGTAGTAAGTGACAGTGTGCTGAGAATGGAGGAAATGTTAAACGCGTTCGCCAAGGTTCAGGCCGACTCAAACCGCCAACTGGTCGAGTCCATCATCGCGGCACGCACTCTTGGCTACGAATCCCCATCTCCGGGTCCCACGCCGCCCCCCATGGGGACTGCGGCACCGGCTGGCAACTTCGCTAAGTGTACCGCACGGTTTCGTGGTGATCAGAACGATCCAGAAGTACTGGAGGCTTTTGTGGATGCAATCGAAACGTACAAGGAATGCACCAATGTCAGTGACGCTCACGCCCTGAAAGGCTTACCGATGTTATTGGAGGGTGAAGCGGCAATTTGGTGGCGCGGAGTGAAATCTGTTATACCAACATGGAAAGATGCAGTCGTGCGCTTGCGCGCCATGTTCGGCGTGCCGCGCTCACCACACAAAATATGGCGAGAAATATTCAGTAGAGAACAAGAAAGCGATCGCGCCGAGATATTCATCGCACGTTTACGGGCCCTTATCGCCTGGCTGCCATACAAAATGCAGGAGGAGATGCAATTGGACGTTATTTATGGCTTACTCAATCGAAGCATTCGTAAGCGTATAACGAGGGTTTCCGTTTCAACGTTAGACGAATTAGTGGAAAAGGCGAGAGCGATCGAGGAGACTCTAGCGGAGGTGGATACAGCGACGGCGTTGCGAAAAAGCGCGCCAAAGCACGCGCCGCGCCCGATACACGGCGCGAGCGTGGAGCATGCGCAGGTGGCGAGCGCGCAGTCTGCACGATTACCCGTGCGGAGCGCGCCCGCGGGGCGTGCGCTCGCCGTCCCGCTCGCACCAGCGTCCGAGAAGTCTACGCGTCACGCCGCCGGCGCCGGCGGGGTATCCGCGGCACATAGCGACGGTATGACGGCGATGCCGCCCCCGCACGCTCCGCAGTTGTCTCAGGCGGTAAGCGCCGCAGGTACCACCGGCAAACGAGGTAAACTTTTTTGTGTTTATTGCAAACGTAACGGACATGAGAAAAGTGATTGTGTGAAGCTAATTAAAAACAAAAGTGATAACACGTCTTGTAGGGATTTCTCTCTACAGTTTTATAGATGATTGAATGAAGAGCGGCGTATTTATGAAGAAAACAACCGCTAATGTCGAGTGCGTATATTTCACTGATTCTACGATGATTGTTTAGCTATATAAGTAAACTATAAAATGCTTACGCTAAAGTATTACAAAATAATAATCTTTGGACAGTTGACTGTACATGCTGCCGAGAACAAAGAAGAATATAAATCTAGAAACTTAAATCATTTCATTTCTAATTTCTAAATATTGCAAATTAATTAAATAGTCTTAGGTGCACCAAAGTTTACTAATTGCACTTCTGGTGAGGTACTCTTCTCTGCCGTAGTCCTATGCAGTGTCCGCGGCTGCGGCACCGGTATGTTCTGGACAGCGGGCGTCTTCCGTAGTCTCCTCCTAATGCAGATGATTCCCACGATAAGTACCGCCAGTATAAACAATCCCCCAACGCTGTATGATACGATATATAGGTGGACATCGTGTACAGTGAGAGATTGAGAGGATTGCTGCTTCAGTTCCTCAATCTGGTCCCCTAGTCTATTCCAACTGATTGAATGGTCTTCTTGAAAGACTGGTGGCGTAGCGTTGTCAAGCACGTTGGTCTTTAATATGCTGTTTAATATGGACATTTGTGGGATCTCCATCTTTTCAACTTCTGTGTTGATATGGTCGAAAAAGTTTTTATGTGAGAAGATGGTGAAGGTATTACCCTTCAAAGTGCAGCCTTGACCTAGACTCACGATGCCATTTCCCGACAGTGATTGTATTTCCGTATCAGCTGGACATAAAATGCGCACTGTGCATTCTTCGCAACAAGTGTATAGGCAGTCATTCTGCTTGTTTTGTAATTTGACCCATCTATCGGCGCAACTTAGTAGCTCGGAAGTACAGGTTGTTTCTTTATTTTGATCCATGTTTACTAATTTCAGATCACAAATAGATTGTCTTGTTCTCATATCGTAGATTGGTGTATCAATGGGACATAGTATGTTCTTTTGTGATGAATGAATGCATCTCTGCATGTCGTTTTGCGACCACAGAAGGGCTATGTCCTTTCTCAAGTTGAATGCCAAGTACGGGTATGCTGTTGTTAAACGATATGTGTGCAGTTCTTTCTTGTATGGTAGGCTTATGATCTTGTCCAATTCGTAAACTTCATTGGTGACTAGAGGAATTTTGATTTCCATAATGAGGTAGTTGTCGATAATTCTTGCATAGACCCGCAATATCTTGTACAAGTCTCGGATGTTCTCCATATTGGGTATGATGAGATCACCCTGTAGATGATGCGTGATGGTTTGGACTTGCGTTTCTAATTGCTCCGGGGATAACAGGTGAATATCGACGCGCCCGTGAGTGACGTCGGTTATAGCTGCGATCAAACTTTGTTGAATACTTCGCAAGTTTGATAAAATGATGTTTGCGGACAAAGTCGATGACGTTCTTCTTAGTGTGGTACTGGGTAGGTTGTTGATAACTCTGGATACGACTAGAGCTTCGGTAGTGAACTCGTAGTCACCATAGATTGATTGACATTCCATAGTTACTTTTCCTTTGCTCTGTTTTGAGCTTGTGCCGATGCCTGATATTGATGCTTGATAATGTTGACGCCTCAACCCTAACAACTGGGCGGCGTTTTCGGAAACCAAAGATATCTGGCTTCCTTGATCTAGAAGAGCTCTGAAGTTGATGAATGTACCATCGGAGGCCTTGATATTGAGTGACAACGTTGTAAGTAGAATTTCTTCATCTTCGGTCGCAACATAATTTACATTATATTGGCGGGACTGTGAGTTCGATGACGACGCCGTGGCTGTAGGTACGGACGGCGGTTTTGGGTTAGCAGACACGGAAACCGCTGCGTCATGAATAATTGTATTGTGGTTTCCGTTGCAAATCTGGCATTTTTTTTTCGATGGACATATTGTGTCATTATGCTTGTGAAGACAATTTTGACAAATATGAAGTTTTTCAATCGTCTTTATGATTGTGTCAGCAGGTTGATTGAGAAATCGTTTGCACTGGAACAATTTGTGATCTAGGCCACAAAGTAGGCATTTATGCTTGTGTGATGTCGCAATTGCTTGATAGCTTTTTGTAACTGATTTTCGCAAGTTGATGTTGCTCCCTTTATACCACGATTGTTGTTGGTCAGGTTGTTTGACGGATGCTGCAGGTTCCTTGCCCTTCCTTTGATTAGGTTCGAGAGCCATAAATTTTCTCTCAATGAAAGCCATGAAATCGTCAAACACAGGTAAATCTCTCGGCGACGAGCGAGATATTTGAAAATCGGTGTAAGTGTCTGCATCCAGCTTCTTTGATACCAGATGCACCAGAATAGGATCCCATGTGGATGTGTCTATTCCCAGGTTATGAATGGCAAAAATACACTCCATTGTTGTGTCGTATAACTTCTTGAGTTCATATGACGTTTGCTTTTGAATGACTGGTTGGTTCAGAAAAACTTCAATATGATTGGTAAATAGAACCAAGGGATTGTTGAATCGATTTGTTAAAAGATTCCATGCCGTGTCATAGTTTTCTGCTGTAATGTTCAAGTGCTGTATGAGACGTTCGGCTTCTCCCTTAACTTTACTCTTGAGATGCTGCATCTTCTGAGTCTTGGTCAAGCACTTGCTCTTGTGAATACCTTCGTTGAACAGGTCATAGAACGTGGGCCACTGAGTGTACTTTCCAAAAAAGTCAGGAATATCAATTTGCGGAGTCGCAATGCGAAGATGATCGGAGGAAGATAGTTTCCTGTTAAGCTTCTTCTTAATTTCCAGGTACCGACGCTCTATAGATTCAAAATCGTGTTCGTAATCCTCATTGCCACCTTGCAAGATGTTATCTATGCGCAAATGAAGGTGGTCAATGCTATTCCACAAACGTTGTAGGTTTTTCAACTCATCTTCTATCTCCCACTTCTCCTCCATGCGGCTGTCGTTGACCCTGTTTATGAGGCGCTCGAAGGCTCTGAAGTTTGTGCCTTGTTGACTGATTAGCTGTCCTACTTCATCTGTATCCGTGAAGATCGGTAGATGAAATTGTACCGTTGACTTTGGCTCAATCGGTTTATTGTATGACGAAATCATAATTTTCGTTTTTTCATAATAACTTTTCAACTCCTCATAGATGTTGCGGGAAAAGTAGTCGCAGGTTTTGTCTTCGTAAGATTGCAGTTTAGTGTTATTGAGGTCAAATTCTCTCCACAGAAGATCCAGTGTGTCCACACGCTTGATGAGGTATTCGGTGGTTTTTCTTGCCGCACTGTCCTTCTTGAAATTGGTGTTGACGCTCTCAATCTCTCGAAGAATTTCACCTTGACGATTGAATAATACATCTGCCATGATGATTGAGTGAATGTCTTGAGCTTGCCGCGAAGATGATGTTTTGATTGATGTATGCTGGATTGAAGTCCGGCTGAAGTAACGTAGCTTGCTTTGATTGAATGTTCAGGTAGGCTAGCTGAATGCTGCGGCTACCTGACGAATGCTTGAGTGAAGCCCGACTGACTATACGTGGCTTGCTTTGATTGAATGTTCAGGTAGGCTAGCTGAATGCTGCGGCTACCTGACGAATGCTTGAGTGAAGCCCGACTGACTGTACGTGGCTTGCTTTGATTGAATGTTCAGGTAGGCTAGCTGAATGCTGCGGCTACCTGATGAATGCTTGAGTGAAGCCCGACTGACTGTACGTGGCTTGCTTTGATTGAATGTTCAGGTAGGCTAGCTGAATGCTGCGGCTACCTGATGAATGCTTGAGTGAATGATGCTATGGACTGTAGATGTCTATAGATGCTGGTGAACCACCTCTCGAACGCAGATCACTGTCACTCGCGATGGTCCGTACGACAGAGCGCTACCGCAGCCCTTTCGTGTGATTCAAGCACCTTCTCAATTAACTGGGGAGACCCGCTTGTGGGAGGCCAGCTAACCGATTGCTAACACACTAAGAGCAAACAGCAAACACCAAGTCGTAGTAGTTTCGAAGGACCATAATGTAGGGATTTCTCTCTACAGTTTTATATATGATTGAATGAAGGGCGGCGTGTTTATGAAGAAAACAACCGCTAATGTCGAGTGCGTATATTTCACTGATTGTACGATGATTGTTTAGCTATATAAGTAAACTATAAAATGCTTACGCTAAAGTATTACAAAATAATAATCTTTGGACAGTTGACTGTACACGTCTTGTTACGGTTGTGGTAAAAAGGGTGTAATAAGGTCGAATTGCGATAATTGCAGTGGAAAAGACTTGAAAGATGCTTTCTATGCTTGTGATTTTTTATCTGCGAAAGTTTACCATAGAGACTCTATAATTGCGTTAAATAACATTGCATCAAACGTTGTGCCTTCTGATAACACCTTTTGTGACAATATAACGAATGTTAATGTCTTACCCGCTAAAAGTTCTGTTAACCCTTTGCTTGCCGACGTACCTAATAGTGACATTTTGTCTCATAGTGTACCAAAAATTAATGTGCGTTGTACAAATTTTTTATCTGAAAACATGATTTCTGCGGAAGTATCGGTTAACACTTTGCATGCTGACGTACGTAAAGCTGACTGTTTGTCAGATAATTTACCTAATGTTAACTTGTTATCTCCTAACGTTTTATCTCTTAATACATTGCCTGCGGTTGTTTGTGTTAACCCATTGATTTCTGACGTACCAAAAGATGACTGTTTGTTACAAAAAGTAACGAACGTTAACACGTTATCTGCCGAGGCTTGTGTTAACCCTTTGCTTTTTGACGTACCAAAAAATTACTGTTTGTTACAAAAAGTAACGGACGTTAACACGTTACCTGCCGAGGTTTGTGTTAACCCATTGCTTTCCGACATACCAAGAGATGACTGTTTGTTACAGAATGTAACGGACGTTAACACTTTATCTGCCGAGCTTTGCACTAACACATGGCTTTCTAACGTAACGAAAGATGACTGTTTGTCACAAAATGTAACGAACGTTAACCCTTTATCTGTTGAGGCTTGTGTTAATCCATTGCGTTCTGACGGATCGAAAGATGAGTCTTTGTCACAAAATGTAACGAACGTTAACTCGTTATCTGCTGATGTTTGTCTTAACCCAGTGCTTACCGATCCACCTAAAGTCAGCACGTCGCACAGTAGTGTACCTTTTGACGAATGTTTACCTGTAAGGGAATCTTTAAATAACCCATTGCTTGACAACTTGCGTTCTCTTAACCCGTTGCATGCTCGGGATTTATGTGATAAAAATGATAACACTTTGTATCTGTATTGTAATGATTTTAATAGCAAGAAGTGTAACTCTTTAAGCGATGCTAATCTCGGAGGACGCCCCATTTTGCCTATAGAGATTTATGGCCAACGGGGATCGGGATTGGCTGATACCGCGGCGAAACGTAGTGTTGCTGGCTCTACTCTTTATGCTCTACTTCAAAGGAACAAGCACCCTTTTCGTAGTGACGTCATGACAGTCAAACTCGCCGACGGTTCATTGTGTGATAGGGATGTCAAGCTCGCGGACTTGAATGTTAAACTTGAAGGTCTGGTTATACCTATTACTTTCGTTATTTTTCCGGACGCGGTTCATAATGACACCTTGTTAGGTATTGATTTTTTACGCAAAGCTCGTATTGTTATTGATACCGATGTTAACTCCTGGTACACAGCTGATTGCCCAGAGGTCATTCACCCTTTACTATGTGAGGCTTCTCGTAACTTCGTTGGGTACGCCGCTACGGATGTACTAAGAGCAGATGAAGGGTCGATGCTGTCACCATCGCAGAGGACCAGCATTGCTGAGCTGCTGCAGGAGTATGAAGACATTTTCAGAGAAAAGGGAGGGCCCACGCCGTTCGCGGAACACTGCATCGAAACAGGTGATCACCTGCCTATCGCAGTACCACCCTACCGGCTCACGCCCGCCAAGAAGGCTATTATGGAAGATCAGCTGGAGATGATGTTGAAGGAAGACATTATTGAGGAGTGCGAGTCCGCATGGGCCGCGCCCGCGCTTTTAGTGCCTAAGAAGGATGGAACGTTTAGGTTTTGCGTGGACTACCGCAAACTTAATGCGGTTACTAAAAGTGATGCCTATCCTCTGCCCATCATTGACGACTTGCTACAGTATACGGGTAAAAGCTGTTATATGACCACAATAGACCTTCGATCTGGTTACTGGCAAGTGAGCGTAAGGGAGGGTGACAGGGATAAAACGGCATTCGTTTCACCATTCGGAGTTCACCGTTTCAAGTGTATGCCGTTCGGACTTCGTAACGCGCCGGCGACCTTCCAGCGTTTAATTGATCGTTTCAGGACAAGCGCTGCGTTGAAGGACGTGACCTTGCTAGGTTATATTGATGACCTTATTGTAATATCAGCGTCCTATGAGCAGCACTTACGAGATCTGCGCGCCGTCTTTGACCCTCTTCGTGTTTTCTGCCTTCGAGCCAATCGTGACAAGTGTTTGTTCGCAGGAGAGAAAGTAAAGTACCTTGGGCATATTATTACTCCACAAGGAGTGTCTCCAGACCCTGATAAAGTCGCAGCCATAGCAGAGATGAAAGATCCTGCTACGCTGAAGCATCTGCAGTCCTTCCTCCGGACTTGCTCCTGGTTTAGGAAGTTTGTGCCAGACTTCGCAAAGATTGCTCAGCCGCTGACGCTGCTCACTAAGAAGGATCAGATCTGGAAATGGGAAGAAGCGCAAGTTAATGCCTTTAAGGAATTGAAGAGATTACTTACCTCTGCTCCAATACTTACTCAACCGGATTATAATCTGCCGTTTGTTCTCAGGACTGACGCAAGTAAATATGCCGTCGGTGCAGTTCTACTCCAGGGGGAGTCGCTGCGCGCCGAGCGTCCTATAGAGTATGCCAGCCGCTTACTGACGCCAGCTGAGCGCAACTACTCTACGACGGAGCGCGAGGCTCTCGCCGTTGTATGGGCAGTTGAGAAGTTCCGAGGCTACATCGATGGACACGAGGTGCGCGTCGCCAGCGACCACCAGCCGCTCAAGTGGTTACTTACTCTGAAGTCGCCTACTGGCAGGCTGATCCGATGGGCTATGAAACTGCAGTCATTTAACCTGAATGTAGATTATACACCTGGAAAGGCAAATGTTATTGCTGACACACTTAGCCGCCCGCCGTGTGATGACAAAGACCGTGACGCCTGTGGAGTATGCACCGTCTTCGTTGAGACACCGCGCTGGAATGCTACTGCGGTACGTGAAGATCAGCTTGCCGATACTGAGGTTGCTAAGATTGTGAAGGAGCTAGAAGGAAAAGAGGATGTAGCTATCAAAAGATGGACTGAAAGAGGGTACCATATGTGTAAGGGAGTACTATACCGCTATGCGGACGCTGATACTGAAGAACCGCAGCTCGTCGTGCCGGAAAACTTAAGGAAGAAGGTGATGGTCGAGTGTCACGATGCCGCTACTTCAGGCCACGGAGGAATAGAGAGAACTCTACACCGCATTTCTCAACAGTTCTACTTCCCAGGCATGCGGCGTTACGTCGAGGATTACCTGAAGACTTGTGTGGAATGCCAGAAGTATAAACCCTCTAATCAGAAGCCGTCTGGACTTATTCAGACACCCGTCCCTGCACAACGCTTCGAAGTGTTAGCCGTCGATCTTTTCGGACCATTGCCTAAGGAGCCTAATGGCGAACGATGGATCCTCATTGTGGAAGATACCGCTAGTAAGTGGGTTGAAGTGTTTGCCCTCAATGAAGCAACGGCTGAAGTTTGTGCTAAGACACTTATTGAGGAAGTGTTCCTGCGATTTGGAGTGCCACGACGGCTAGTCTCTGATAATGGTGTCCAGTTTGTTGCAGATGTTATGCAGCATGCCATGTTTGTCCTGGGCGTTAAGCAAAATCTCGTGCCTCTCTACCATCCAGAGGCTAACCCAGTTGAGAGGAAAAATCGAGATTTAAAGACCCAGATCGCCATCTTAGTTCAGAACGAACATAATATGTGGCCCAAGGTGTTGCCATTCATTAGGTTCTCGCTAAACACGGCTTTGACAAGCAGCACAGGACAGACACCCGCTTTCCTTACTTATGCACGAGAGCTTCGTTCACCCATCGCTGCGCAGAGCGATTTACGAGCTATTGTAGAGACCGAGAACTATGTCCCTCAGATCACACCGTATTTGCTCAAGCTTGCAGACTCAATAAGTTCTGCAAAAGAGAAGATCGAGCACGAGCAGGATCTTAGGAAAGCCTTGAAGGATAAGACTCGTCAAGAAGGAGAGAAGTATGAGCCAGGTGACCTTGTACTGTTGAAGTCCCATGTACTCAGCAACGTCAGCAAAGGCGTCAGCTCAAAGTTCGCACCCAAGCGGGATGGACCTTACCGCGTTTCGAAGAAAGTGAGCCCTACCACCTACCTTCTGACTCACTGTGAGCCACCCAGCGAAGTTATAGGGAAGTATCACACCATGGATTTGCGGCGTTACCATTCGCGATCCGGGGACGATCACGTTGTACCAATTGCACCTAAGAGGAAGCGAGGCCGCCCTCGTAAGGTTCATTTGTAGTTTTAAGTTTAGATATATTTCAAGTTGTTTGTTAGGTTACTTGGAGAGTTTGACCTGTCGTGAGGGCACTAACTAGGTCAAAAGAGGGAGTATGTAACACTGCGAGCATATCGTGTATTCACTCTATCTCTGTCTCTTTCCCACATATCAACGGTTCGTATTTGCGGCGGCTCACGCGCCGACCGACCAGTCTCGAACCGCCATCGCGAGGGAAGGACGTATCGACTTGCGACCTCTGAGATTTGCCGCGTTTACGTTTCAACTGTCGTAATTTTACGTAATCTGTGTGTAATACATTAAACAACAGTTTGTGAAATTGTAGCCAAGACTTTGATTTGCATCCCAAGCCGCCTACAGGTTTTTATTTTTTCTTCCTGGTGTTATAGCATTTCAAGGTTTATTTTTGACTTTATCAATAGCAGGACTATTCAGAGTTGCACAACAAAAATTTTATCCTTAGAATTTATAACTGGTTAGCTATGACTCTCAAAAATCTATTCGAAGTTGTCAAATTTCAAGTTTATCAAAGTACCATCAACTCGAAGACTATCTACTTTTTGCTGAGGCCATAATTTGATATTCTGGTCAGTCATGAGCTAGCCTATCAGCCTTCCAAGGGAAAGCGTTGACTATAGGGACACCTGATTACTCTTGGGATAAATCGCCAAGTGCTTAAACTATATAACTTTATTTGTATCATAGTTTGAAATGTTCAGGTCCCTTTACGCAAAATGAAAAATCAAAACTCTTTTAGGATTAATTTGTTGTCCCTCTGTTTGTCTGTCTGTTCGTTTGTCTAGGCAATTTTTCTGGGTAAAATTAATAAATTCCAATATTTACAGCCCTGTAAAACATACATAATATAACGTTATTAACTTTTTTTTTCTTCTCCTTGTGACGATATATAGATCAACACTTGACATAATATTTTGCATTTGAAAGAAAGCACAGAAAGGAACTGTAGAACAAATAATGTAAAAATATAAAAACGATATCGTTCTATTCTAAAGGGATTAATAATCTACTGTTTGTTCAATGTGGCGATAGCATTATTTATTATTATTTTTTTCTTTGTTACTAAGATAACAAATATTTTCATACAAGGTTTTCTTTAAGGGTTTTTTCTCCGGATTGGTAACAAAATATTAAAAAATAATTATAACGGTAAAGTACAACTTTTAGCTAAGACAATTTATTGTTAAAAGTTTGCTATATGCATAAACATATTTTAATGATGTTATGGTAGCTTCAAAATAATTGGGTTTTCCATAAGCGTGATATCAGACTATTTAAGGAATTTACGGCTGATATCACGACTACGGAAAAACCAATTATTTTATTACTATTGTAATATCATTAAAAATATGTTTATGCATACAGCAGACTTTTAACTATAAGTTTTCTTAGCTAAAAGTTGTATTTTTACTAATTTTAATTGTATTTCTCATCAAGAAGTGCAAGATGGCATGATATTCAAAATTAGTAAATTGAATCTGTGAAATGGTTTCAGGAAAAAACAGTTTTCCATGAAACGGTAACTATATATTAATTTATAGTAATTATTATTCGAAATTTCATCATATATGGCATGAGATGTCAATCACAGAGAAAAGCGTAAAGAATTACGTAAAACTTTTTGATAGCAGCGCGCATTAAGCTTACTTTTTTTCTCTCTTTTGCATTGGAAATGCTTTGATTAATTTAAAAAAAAATGACACCATGTTATGTGGTCATATTAATGCTATTTTTGTGCTAAAGTTATGAGGCTGTCACATATGGATGAACGAACGGGCCAATGGACAGACGGACTACGGAGTCTTATCATAAAAGTAACTTTTGTACCTTTTAGGTACTACGTAACCCTAAAAATGTTTCGAATACATTAAAATTACCATTCCCACAGATCTGGAAAATGATGTGTTCCATAGAGTCATCGAGCAAGTTGGCTCCCGTCAGCCGCGCGGCGGCCGCGCGTTGCAGCAGCATCACCTCGAGCTCCAGCTCCACTGTGCTCTCTGTCACACAGAACCACTCAGAGGATGTCACATGCAACTAAAATATCAGATTACAGTGGTCTTGAGCCTAGCATTCATAGTTTTTAGGTATCCCACCCCCATATTTTTTTAGACCACGAACTTGCTGAATTAAGAGGCAAACCATGGATCAAATGCAATGACCATATATTAGGTAACTTACAAACAAAAATCCGCGACGTTTTTTGATACCGATATTTAGAGTGTAAAGTCAATAAGGTTCAATTTCATTTTTTTTTTTCAAATTAATCCCTAAAGACGTTATTATATATTTTGGAGAATAGAGCTCTAAAAAATAGACAGAGTAGAAAGCAGCAATACAGACCAGGAGCGCGTGTGACATATTCCCGCAACCAGCGTGCCACACCAGGCGGCCCCCAGCCCCGGGGCGCCGGGCCCTCGTCGGTCTCGTCCTCAGCGTCCACGTAACTCTCGGCCTCCGCGGCAGCCTCACCGGCCTCGTGCCTCCACACGGCCAGTCCGCCATCCAGCGCCCCTAATGCCAGCAACTCAGTGCCGAGCAGCGCGAGCGCGGGCACTCCCCCCGCACCTGGCGCTGGCAGCGCACGCACGCAGCGTCCCGAACGCACGCTCCACACGCGCGCCCAGCTGTCGCCACCGCCGCTCGCGAGCAGCGCACCGCACGTCGACACGCGGACTACGCTCACCGCGCCACCGTGCGCCCACATGCGCCGCGCCAGCCTCACCACTGCCGTCTCCGACTCCTGGTGCACAAATACACCGCATTTACAATACAATTTCAACTTCATTTGTATACCTGGGAGTTGGCTTACACCTGACATCTATGATCGCGAATATTTTGATGGTGGGTGTGGGTATATTGTGTTTTTTGCTGATCGTTCTGTGCTTGAAAGCGGCGTGGCTGTGGCGTTGCGGACTGAGTTTCATGCTTTGCACCACGACTGATGCCCCTCGCCGCTGCCGCGGACTACGTTTGGGTGTTATTGCCGCTAACAAGTCACCTTACACTTACACGGTTTTTAAAAAAATCACGTGTTAATATGCCGCAGGGCCCGCTATATAAGGATGCCTTAAATTTATTTTTCAATAAAGCTGGTATAATAACTGACAGACCAATGTTATATTAACCAGACTTATTCCTATTCCTATATCTGGCTCGAAGGACTTTGTACACTTTTGCACAAAACTTCCAAAGACTGACTGACTAGGTTACTAAATGAAACACTAGTCTGGAACGAGATATTTTAATCATTAACATAAATATAATATACATTGTGTGGTCTATGGTGAAGACAGGCTATATCGCGAGGCAGACTACTACCAGCGCCATCTAGTAGTAATTTGTCGAACTAAATTTTCTGGCAAACCCTGTATCGCAACAATAAAGGCCTTGGTGATGTAGATATTTTTAAACTTTCCTTGCACGCGTTTAAAAAAAGGACTGCTGAAATATTGTTTAATCTTTAAGGTTTAAACATGTATATTTATGTTATCAGTGTGTCTTTAATGTTTCTTTATGTTATCAAAACTGCCCCCGTTGTTTCCCACATTATTTTTGTAAACTATCTTTTAAGGAACTGTTGGTCTGTTTGTGTGTCTTGTATATTGTTATCCGTTTTGTTTGTGACTGTGTGTTTCCTGAATAAAAATAAATGAAAATAAATCAATTATTGGCTATGAACATTCCGCCCACCAAGGACTTAGTCCTTCACCGCCCACCATGACAGAATCCGAGAAAACAAACCAAAATTCTTATAATGTACTGAGGACAATGCAGTCGTCTCCTTATCCTTGTTATATATAATAAACTTAAATATCAACACAATTGAATGTTAAACTAATTAACAAAATTGTACACACTAAGTTATCAGTAAAGGACATAGTTTGGAAACTGGACGTTTTTTAGAACAGGTTACAACCAGTGTCATATAATCTTTACCTGGGTGTAATGAGCGTTTTTCTCGTTGTTTTTTTCTTAGTTCTTAGTTTTCCTCTAGATGTCGCTGTCCATGTCACCATAGATAAGTGTTTCGTAGCAATCAATGTCAAAGTGATTTTTAGTTTGTTTTTAATCTGTGCAAATTTTGTCTTTGATTCTGTTGCTAAAGAATACGACAGTGCCATCTAGGAATCTTATTTAACACTAAATTTGACATAAGGGAAAACGCTCATTGAGTGCTTTTTTCCAATAACCACCTAGCCGGAGGCAAATTGTTTTCCATAACAATAACAATATCACTTATCTTGCGTTCAAGTATTTTACTTATTGTAGCATTCGCTACAGGTATTCAACCTTTTTCATATATTTTTAGTCTTTCTTTATCGTTGATTGCTTTACTGAATTTTCAAATTCGATAATTTGGAATATTTTGTCACATTTTTTTGTTATTTTTCTGATATCGAAGAGTATCGTCGTAGAAGAAAGGCAAAATTTGCAGGCAAAATATGAAATTTAAAATCCAGTTTAATCCACGAAACAGAGCACATTTGCTCTAGAGATTGTGAAACCCTTTTTTTTTCTTCATTTTCCTGGTAGCTTTTGTGTACTTTTGGTTTCATTCTCTGAAAATCCCTTTTGTCCCGTTTCCAATACGTTAATTTCCTTGCCCAGATTTCATTGGCATGTCTTGACGCTGTTGTTTTATTTTTTACAGCGACCCTTCAGGTTATTTAAGGGTCTTTCCAATTTTTCTTCTATTTCTCCCATTTTCCGCGCGCCACCTTTCCATCTTGTATGGTTGCGCATATTGAAGCCGAAGGTACGGACTACGTACGCTGATGGGGTAAGCTTCCTGTGTTATACCAGAAGTTGGCGCCAGACAATCTTGGCTTGATTGACTACTCTGTGGAAGACTGCAAACACCTACGTCACGAAGACACCCTAATCAGGTTTTTATATCTGTAGCCTAGCATTTAATAGACTCTGAATCAATCATTTTCTTCTTTAATGTAAAGCTAGATAACGATTGCTCTTAACACACCTTAAAGTTATATTTTCTCTCGAATAGAAGTTATTAATACTTCCGCGAAATTGTAGTTTCTGGGATGCTATAAACTAGTTTTAATATTCAAATTTGAATCCATATTATCGTAAACTAATTGCGTCGTAAAAGCTAAAGCAAAACAAAATCCTAAAACAAGATAGACTAGGCATAACTTTTGTGTTGATTTTATAAGTTCCTACGTACCCAATACTCTTCTGATACTCTTATGTTTTATACCATTTTTTTTACTTCAGTTTTGTTATTTTTAGTGTATTCAAAAAACAAATATATAGTGTCTTTATCCTGATTTATCTTTTTTTTTTGGCTGTCACCAGGCTTGCCTGGTGGCAGTCCAAATTTAGGCCGAATCGACCAAGTTAACAAAATTACATTCGTGATTATAAAGTAGCTTACTAATTTTAAAAATTAATGCTACATTATGTATATATCATATTACTATATATTATTATATATTATTTTACTTATGACATATCTATTTATGTCGGTAAAAAAACTGTATCAAATATTCATGTGACCACCTACGCCAAAAGTTTTGCACCATACGTTGCGTCAAATTCCACCGTCATAAACTTCCTAAGTTTTCGTGCTCAAAGTTATGCTCAGGTACAAGTGGTTCTCTGACTAGAAAACGGCCAGGAGTCAACGGTGTTAGGTCATTTGAATCCATACTAGCTTGAGACAGAAGCCTCGAATTAAGGTATGCCTCAATTTACGATAAAACCGTTGTAATCTCTTCAAATGTTAGAGTCATATATCTGATTACGCGATTCAGGTGATGTTTGGTGCTTTTTATACCTGCCTCCCATAAAATACCAAAGTTAGGGGCATGGGATCTAAGTGGAAGGAGCACTTATTGTTCGAATTCATAAAAAGGGTTCCAAATCTGAAATTCCAAATTACCGACCGACCTCGATACAGAATATATTTGGCAAAGTTTTAGAAAAATTAGTTTTTAATAACATTTACTCAACTATTACAAAGGTTATCCCACCACAACAGCATGGCTTCTTGAGTGGCCGTTTCACGGTATCTAACATCACTGATTTTTTTAACTTTGGTCTTTGCAGTATGGATGCTCATCAGCAGGTTGACGAGGTCTACACGGACTTTCAAAAGCCTTCGATAGGGTAGACCCGTCATCCTGCTGCGTAAGTTTTTTAGACTCGGTTTAAGGGGGACGTCCACAGATGGATAACTTCGTATAGAAGACGTATATATAGAAGACGTCAAGCAGTTGTTCTTGGGGGCTGTAGGTCTAATTTCATTGATCCATTGCTATATAACGCGTATTTACATCAGCCACATTCGGGCACACCAGCGAAGCCCATCACACCCTCACCAATAGCAGTCGCCGTAGCCGTGTCGGCTTGAAGACCATCATCAATGCGTATTTTTATGACATATACGTTTTTTTTTTTTGCTTACTTTAGATTTTTAATATATGCGGACGATAAAAAAATATTTTTAAATGTTAGCTCCAGTTTTGATTGTCACAAATTACAATATGATCTCGATAATCTTTCATTATATTACACAAAAATTGAACTCGTCATTCCGAGAAATTTCTGTTTAGCGTACCCCGAATAAACATCTATGCTTAAAATTCCCCAATACTACGTCTTCTTTCATATTATAATAAAAAGTGTCATTACATTGATCCTTTTGAATGTACTTTCATTTCATTTATACATTTATATATTATGTATATATATATTCATATTTATATAACGCATAGATACGTATATATATGTGCTCATGATTTTGTTAAGCGATGAAACCTACTTCTCTAGAATAAATCACCCGTGTATGTTTTCGTTTAATTATTAGTTAACTGTATTTACGGTGGATTTCTGTCACTGGCGATATTTACTGTACTCCTTTTTTCTGTATTATCATTAAAACTGTATGTGCTGTTGAAGTCACAAATAAAATAAAATGGGGAGGGATAAAATGTCATTCTGTTCCATTATTTGCCAAAATGATGCTATTTCTAAAATTCTTATTCGCCTACGAATAGTCAACAACTTGAGATCAGTATCTAATAAACAAACAATTAAATAAAATCAATCTACTTGTAGATCACAAAACTTAAACTACAAAAAACTATATTTTTTTCATATCGGTAAATATACGAAACATACATAAATACGTATAAAAGAGTATAAAGTTTTTACTTATCCATAAATTGTAATAAACTAAATTTGGCAAATATTTCTGTAGTAGTCGGCATAATAGTTCGGGATTATGTGTTTATTCACCAATTCTAATAAGCCTTTTTTTTGTTTAAACTGAGTGGTATTTTGTTACCATAGGCTTTTGTCAGAGATATTTCTTCAGTTGGAGTGAATTTTTTGCTCATAGGAAGTTTTTTAATAGAAGGAAGTAGGTGTTTACTTTTTAATTGCAATACTTTAATGTCACTCCACGTCACACTATCACCATTTGTATTAAGCATGCACTTCCCCACTGTTCTTGCAAAGTTTTCAAATCGTAGAAATCTTCATGCCCTAGTTCATGTACTTCATAGGGCTTGCCAGTTTTCTTAGCACTTCTTATTGGTGCGATGTACTGTTCAGGTGAATAGATTGGACTTGACTTAAAATACTTTTTTACTTCTTTTTCTATAACGCTATGTATGTTATCGCCTTCATTCTCAGTGTGCCTTTTTATTATGAATTTATTCTTTATTCTTTATTGTACACACATATACAGAAACAGGGATACATTACATTTAAACAATGTGCACATTGGCGTGCTTATCTCTAAGAAGAGATTTCTTCCAGCAAAACCAACAGGAAATAACAAACAAAAAAATAATAATTTAAACGAGTAATCATACAAGTGCACAAGGAGATTGATGAAAATTAAAAATATAAATATATATAACATAAAAATAGCAATCATATTCAAATACTTACTATAAATCCACACTATAAAATACAAATACAAAATATATATATATATATATTTTTTATTATAGAATACATAAATATTGATATATATAATATTATATTTACCTATTAAGACAGCGAGAGGTAATGTTCTTTCAGCTTTTTCTTAAAGGAAATTATAGTACGCGAGTCTCGAATGCTATGTGGAAAAGCATTCCACAGTCTGATAGATTCAACATTAAAAGAGTTGCCATAAGCACAAGTATTATGTGCAGGAGTTTTAAGGAGGGAGGAAGTCCCAGAACGCAAGGGTCTATCTCTAGAGATTAAGAACTCAAAACGTTCGCGAAGATAAGGCGGAGAAAGTGGATTCCTAATTATATTAAATAGAAGGGACAAAATACGCACATTACGGTGGTGACGAATAGGTAACCACTTTAATTCCTTACGAAAGTGAGAAACGCGATCAAATTTGCGAAGACCATAGATGAAGCGGATAGCTAAATTCTGAAGATGTTCAAGTTTATTTAATAACACCTCAGTGGCATCGATGAGACAAACATCACCATAATCAATGATGGGAAGAAGAAGGGTCTGGGCAAGTAAGATTTTTGTTTTAAAGGGCAGAAAATTCTGGAGTTGCTTTAGGGAGTGAAATGCGCCATGTACTCTCCTGCTAGTCTCATTAACATGTGGCACCCAAGCCAAATTACTGTCGAGTATTACCCCTAAGTTTTTGGCTTTGTCAGAAAAGGCGATTGGTGACCCGTTAAACATTACTGAAGGAACGTTGCCGAGAATATTCAGCCAATACTTACTGCCTAACAGCATTGCTTGTGACTTACTGGGATTTACGAGGAGGCCATGAGATTTAGCCCAGAGATGTATATTATCTAGGTCGTCATTCATTTCCTGAATGGCAGATTCCACATCCTCAACAAGAAAATGGCGATAGAGCTGCAAATCGTCTGCATAGAGATGGTAGCGAGAAGATAATGATTCGGTGATAGAGTTAATAAAAATTGAAAACAGGAGAGGTGAAAGGACGCCACCTTGCGGAACACCAGCAGTAAGCTCACACCATTCAGATGATACTTCATCAGAACGAATGCACTGCTGGCGACACCGTAAATATGAATCAAACCATTCTGTTACTAGAGGAGATACGTTAAGAGAGCGAAGGATCTCCAGGAGAATATCAAAATCAACACAGTTAAAAGCACTACTGAAGTCAAGCAAAGTTAGCACCGTAACTTGTTTGTTATCGATTGCAAATCGTATATCATCAGTGACCTTCAGCAGTGACGGAATCCGGACTGGAAGAGATTAAGTAGGTTGTTCCGGGATAAGAAGGACGATAATTGTAAATGTACTAGAGATTCAAGTACCTTAGAGAGGATGGGTAGAATGGAAATGGGACGATATTCTGAGAAGAAACTAGGATTGGATTTCTTAGGTAAAGGAATGACATGTGCACGTTTCCATGCCGTAGGAAAAGAGCAAGTTACGAGGGAGTGATTCAAGATATGGATTTATGTGTTTTAATTTTAAACTTTTTACAGCAAATAAATAAGCAGTAGCCATATATTTATTTTTTGTTGGCCACAACAATTATCTGTGTAAAACGTGACACACGAATTTTTGTGAAAATTCGCTATGCCACCGATTCCAAAATTGTTGCCTCACTTGTTCAATGTACTGGTATCTGCTAAGTCTGTTCAGGTTGATGTCTAATAAAGATGGAGACGGTATCGATGTGAGTGCTGTGCCGATCAGAAAGTATCCAGAAGTGAGAAGTTCAAGGTCACAGGGATTCGAAGATAATGAGGTCAACGGTCTGGAATTAAGGATTGCTTTGTCAACAGTGTTGACAACTCCACAAATATCATATGAGTATTTCCTAGGGTACGGAGTATATAATGCTTCGCCGATTTGACGCTTGCTTCCAAATACTCCCAAAATTGGGTGAGCTGGCCGAGGAAAACGTAAACTTGAAACCCTTGCCGGCCGCAAATGAAGCTAGTTCTTTGTTCCCTGATTCTATAAATCTGCCTATCACGTTATTCGCACCAACGAAGTTAAGACCGCTATCACAAAACATCTCAACTGGCTTTCCACGGCGTGATATGAATCTCCTGAGGCATAAAGATGTCTGTTGTCAAATCACTAGCTACTTCAGTACTAAAACAAACGTTGAGACACAAGTAACATTTTGTGATTTTACAACAACGTCCTTTGCGATCAGTGATGTAAAATGGACCTGCCATATCAGTTCCACAGACTTCAAATGGAAGATTAAGAGTGACATTGACCTTTCATAAATCTACATTTTTTACAGTTGTCAACAACCTTTCTAGCTAATTTTCTGCCATTTATAGGCCAGAATCTTTGTCTTATAGAGTTTCATAACAATTGAGCTCCCCCATGTAAATGTTCTTGTTCAAAAAGAAGGAGTGTAAATCTATATTTTTTGTCTTATAATATTAGATGCATTTTATTATAAGTTTCAGATGATTTTTGGAGCCAGCCAACAACACGCAGCAACGCAATAAGACGAGATTTATTTGGCAAGTTTTTTTTAATCTTTTAACAATTTTATTTTGTTAATAAAGAATTTGAATTTGAAGGATTATGATTAATATTATCGTATTAAATAATTTATAGAAGCGTTATACTTATTCACTGACATGTGTTTAGTAATTTTTGATTTCGAGTTTCGAAGATTATAAATAAACCTAAAAACAAACGCAACCTTTCTTGTTAAAGAGCCCAACTTCGAATAATCGTTGAAGTTTATGAGTTTTAATGAATAAATGGAGCCGTTTTTATTTGTGGTACACCTTGATATAACGTCAACACTAGAATGAGATTTCATCTCGGGAAGTTTAGCACTGTGACGATGCACCTGTGGCCACTGTGGCCGATTATCTAGAGGGTCCCTTCCACCAAACTACTGCATCGCGTAGTTTGTGAGGATCGATGCGTGTGCCAGGTTAGCTGGATTTTGGTCGCCTAAAACATGTCTCCAGACACCAGCTGGAGACAGCTCCTGGATCTTTCCAATTCTGTTGGTTACAACGGTTTTTAACTTTTGTGGATATGTCTTAAGCCAACCTAGAAATACTGATGAATTGGTCCACTGACTGGATTTATTTACAACGAAGTGAAGAATTTTGCACTTAATCACACGGCTAAAAGTGCCCCTTATAGCTCGATACGTGGGATAGTTACCAGTTTAATTGGCACAACCTTTGTTTTGGCACATAAAAAACAAACAGTAATTTTTTCGTTTTCATCAATACAGCGTAAATAAATTACGCCAGCATATGAGAGAAGTTCAATAATTTGTTGTGGTGAGTCACACAAAGCCAATCTGGGTTCTTCTATGAACGAAATTTGTTTGACGTTTTGGATAAAGGATCATCTAATTCCAATTTAGTTTGCAACCACTTTTGTGATATGATTTTAGGAATTATAGTAGATGCACTCAACAAACCCAGTGGATCGAACATTTTTGCAATTTGATAAAATTGTACGCTTTGTTACCTGTAACGCAGCCTCTACCTGAGAAGGAAATTGTAAAACATCAGATGATGAATTCCAGACTAAGCCTAATAGGTGTGATTGCGATGTAACATGTCCCAGTGACATCACTGAGGAGCTTCTCAATAAACTCGAACGACTTCTAAATGTATGTATTCGATTCATTTATTCTCTTCGTAAATACGATCATGCCTCACAGTTTCGTTCCCAGTTAAATTGGCTCCCCATTCCTCTTCGCAGAAATGTTCACATTCTTTCTCTCCTCCATAGTGTATTAAACAATCTCTCTGCTCCTAGTTACCTCCGTGAATGGTTCACATTTATTAATGAACGCGGGCGTGAAATGCGCTCCTGCAACAGTTAAAGGATAGCTATTCCAGAAAACAGAAAAGGATTTTACAGTGACTCATTTCCAGTACACGCTGCAAGACTCTGGAATCGTTTACCAATTCAGGCATTAAAAAATACAAATCAGTTTAAAATAAAAGTGAAGCAATTTTTCTCAACAGAGTACCCATCTAAGAACTCAAATATCTAATATTATTATATTTTTTTCATGTTTATTATATATTATGTATGTGTGTTTTCATTTATTTAAGTATGTTCATGTATTTTATATGTAAGTTTATGTCTTAGATACTTAGGTTTATATTTTAATCTTGATCTTCCTATTATTTTCTGATTAGTATTAACACCTCCACATGTTAATTTGTTCATCTTTCTGTTAGCTACCAAGGGTTGCCTGGAAGATATTGCTATTAGCAATAAGTGCCGCCCTTGTACACCATGTTTAATTGTTTCTCTTGTCTTTTAAGTTATTTTGTGTAAATGTGCAAAACGTCTCATAAATAAATGAAATAAATAAAGAAATTAACATTTTTACATTTTTTTATCAATGGAAAAATTTGTTTACAAATTCTTCAATGACATAATTAACACATTTTGTCAAGTCAGCATCTATATTAATAATAGCATAATTAAACCTTTGCTTATACGGGAACGTAGATAATATTTTTCAAGTACCGGAAACGAACGTTCTGTATTGCAATATTTGTCTCTGTAGTGCACAGAAATAATATATGCGTAATGCTGTTTCAGTTTAGTAGTAACATTAAGTCTAAATTTAAAAAAACATCTTGGTTCCATTACTTTATCATAACTTTCTATTTTAAGATTTAAAATTTTTCCACTTACCTAGCTCCAGTAAAAGATAACAAAAATATACATTTATAATACATAATTATCTTAGCTGTTTATTGTAAGCAATACATCCATCCATCATATCTATATAGTTCTATATATCATCATCTATATAGTTCGTCCACTCCCGGACATAAGCCTTTCCAGGACTTTGCGACTCCCGGCGGTCATTCTGGAAGAATTGCCCATACTCACACATGCTGTTCAGGCGGGTTGGTGAGCGTGGTTCCGGAACCCTCGCACCAGTGACGCCACTGCCCGTCACCGGTCTGTCCCATATAATGTCCGGCTATTAGGGATGGATATACCGCCATCCATCGGTCCCAGGCATGGCGGGCCTCCTTATTTTTCGCCTGTGAGCTGTCCTCTTACTTTCCCCCGAATTACTTCGAGGGAGTCTCCAAGTAAGATGGTGGTACCTCCACAGTCGAGCCCAGCATCAGTCCTACCACTTGTAAGCAAAGTGCTATATTATTATTTGTTCTCGTAGCTACCTGTAACGTGACTTAAGATAGCACAAATTTAAATCTTTGTGGCTTTTAGCTGCTTTTATTATTTTTTGTTATATTTTTGTGAAAATGGTAAATAAATTTTACAAAAAAAGGTTTTTTTTTTTATTTTCATGAGATGAGACGTCAAGAATTGTTTTAAAAGAACACATTCTTCTTCTAGATCATCCACCAGATCAATCGGGTATACTTTTTGGAGTTTTATGACATTTATTCTAACTTCTGCTTCAGATTTTGTATCCAATTTGCGTAAAAATGCAAAATTGGCGGTTGCCGCGTCACACAAAGTTTTGCGCCTCCTTGACTCGCCCAATTAGTTGCATATTGGGAAGACTGAAATGGTCACATCCTTGTAACAAACAGCACTTCTCTCTCGCGACACTCAAGGTCTTGTATCTTTCTGTTAGTATAAAATCAAAAAGCATTATAAATGAAAAGACAGGTAACGATTGATCATGAAAGGCGCCCAAAGCTGAGCACGAGGTGCGCCTCGCGTGCCCCCGCAACGCCCATCGCAGCCTGCCGCCCCGGGACATGGCCCTTTTGGCCCTAGAGTAAATACGCCACTGTCTTGCAGGCGGTTATACATCTAGCCACCAAAGGGCAGCCAGGGGGCAACACTTTATTACTATTATTTTAAATACGGATAATAAAATATTGCCAAAATTTCTAAATTTGAATTGCGTCCTTTTTAGAACCCGCAAAAATGTTTCTTCTCTGCGGTTATGTGTCGTAAAACAACCATTCTTCATCATCCTGTCGGGTATTTGTTTCTAAAAGATATACCGAGCTTGTACCTCATGAAACTGTATGACCCAGAGCTTGATGAAGGAATCATTTCCCGCGGTGGCGAGCAGATGGTACCCATCCTCATCTTCCAGCCCTAGTGCTGCCACCGTCAGCGCGAAGTCACAACTCTGCACGCCTGTAATGTCAACATTTAGGTTTATAACAACATTAGTTTTTCGCCCGCGGTTAACTCTCGTTTATACAATCTTTGCCTTGTTTTAGCTTGGTGGTTATTTTATTAACTCCCTTATTTTATGTTACTTTACTTTAAAAACATGGTCATCGTCAAAGGGGGGAAAGGGGTAGCTGTCCCTCCCCAGAGATTCGAAAAACTTTTGAGATTTTAATAATAAAGTAGTCGAAAAATTCGCGAGAAACCCAAGAAGATTATGTTAAAAACTTGAAATTTGTTTATTTTGCCTACAATTTATGTCATCTTGTCTCCCCTGGCGACGCCTTTGCTTAAAAATCTTTGTGATTGTTACCAAAATTAATCAGTTAAATTCATTAAAGTACATAATAAAATTTAAGTATCTAATCAAACATTGGCTCATAGTCTAAAATTAAAAAATCTTTGGGATTTCAACCATATCAGCTCCACGTTTAAAAACACCTTGAATAATTAACAAACATAGCACAGTTATGATCATAGGTACCTATGTTAAATGTGAATAAATAAAATACGGTTTACATTTCACATTATTATTTATATATACCATCAATTCTTATTCACCTTTCTTGTTGCGTAGGTATTGAGAAGGATAATTCTGGATTTGAGGAATTATTATTGAGGCATCCGAAGACAGTACAATATGTTCGATTGCGTTATGATTGCGTGCTGTCGACATATTTGAATTGTACGGTTACGCGCGGCGCGTGGCATGGCGGCTTGTTCGAGAGACTTGACTGAGCGCGATCGCGGCGTGACCCCGACTAGCACCTACCTGGTATACTAAGATATTGCTGTTGTGTGCGTACTGTAGTTCGTGCGTACTAGCACGTACACATATTAGCCGCGCGATGTACCTTTGCTTGAAGATAAACTACTGTTCTGGTTTTACTATGCCACTGTTCTTAACAATGCTTTTTCACCCATTTATCTACGGGAACGTTTTAGTTTCTTTTCTAATCGAGATAGATTGCAAAGCCCTGTCAACCAGAAAAAATGTATATATACCTTCACATAAAACTGGTTTTTACTCTGACTCTTTTTCAGTGCATGCTGCTCGACTATGGAATCGTCTACCTGTATCCGTTTCAAACTGTCGTACTCTGAATACCTTTAAAACTAAACTAAAAGCTCTCTACTTTAGTGAACTACACCCTTACTCATCTATAATTTATTCATTTCATTAATATTAATTTTATCCACAATTATCTTTTTTATTATAATACATATATGTGTTAATTTAGGTATTTATAAAAGTATATTTATTATATTCTTTATATTATATTTTTGTGTATGTTTATGTATTATTTTATTATAGCGTAACGAGTTCCCCATTAATAAGTCTATGTAATTTACTCTAAATGTTTGATTTCGTGACACTTACACGCTCCTTTGTTTATTTTTTCTATATTTTCTTTTTCACCCAAAAGTTGCCTGGAAGATATTGCTATTAGCAATAAGTGCCGCCCTTGTACACTGTAAAATATTGTTCATGTTTTTTTCATGTTTTTGAGTAAATGTACATTAAGCGTAATAAATAAAATAAATGAAAAAATAAAAAAGAAGTAAAATATTTTATAAAAATACAATATTGATATCAAATTGTAGGTATTAAAAAGCTGATTATAAAAATATATACTTTATTATATTTATTGGCACTGCGTAATAAACACCAAACTTCTGAATAGTAGCTGTATTGCAGTCCACTGTGGAAACATTAACAGCATAAACCTTCTGAATAACAGCATTTTCAGAGCATCCTCGACTGATATAACTCTAAAAAGGACCCCAATTCAACTGGGTGCTGAATAAGTTACCACTATTGCTGAATAACAGAGCCATAACAGCATTATATCGGGTAAAATTACCCTAACAGCTGAACATTGGCTGCTTATGGGCACACAAATGACCAATTATTCAGCACTTACAACGAATGTGTACCAAATTAAAGCTTCTATGCAGATGAAAGTAACCGACGAGCGAAACGGTGAATTTATATATCTTCTTATTCTTTATTGTACGTCTGACATTCACCATATCAAGTATTCATTGTGGATCGAGTGAACTTTGAAGATTGTTACTGTGCACAGTGTATTGTATAGCAACTATTTTAGTGTTTTGTGATTGCAGTAGCAATAATTTCGGGAAGCAAATGCAGAGCTTCCGTTATTTGCGCTAAATCTTACTGCGAAAGCAAGTTTGTCGTCAAATAACATGTATATTTCCTTGAAACTTTTCACGCGCTCTCAAGATATTACTGTTTAGCAGAAAATCTAAGCGTTAAATATGGGCATTGAATATTAAAAAATGTGTATTGGTTCAACTTATTCCAATAGCCTTAATCGAAAATTAGACCAAAACATTTAGTGATAGAATCATTTTTAAATCGAAATTATATTAAAAAATGGTGGACTAGTAATGTGTACCTTAGTAAACACAAACAAATGCTATGTGCTGTACAAATGTTCACTTGTGGTTCATGTTTCAGCAACCAGTCGAAAAGGATATGTCATGTGATAAACTTAACAGCCATGAGTCGATTAGAACAAGAACATTAGAACATGTGAACTAATCAACGACGTGTAGCTGTCATTTGTCTGCATATAATGTCACACGTGGACTAGATAAGTGCTGTTCTAGGAGTAAGAGTGGCAACAGCTGAATAATACGGTAAAAGTTTAACAATATGCTGCTTAAAGCATTAAATGATGGTTAATTTAGTTCACTCGAGAACAACGGAAACTATAACAGTTCACATGTTTTCTCTTGAAGTGCAGAGTTTAAATGTGCACATGTTACCTCTTATTCCGCTGATTGCATTACATAGGACCACAAATATCTCATTTTGCAGCTGAAAGTAATTTAAAGGAGCACATGTTACCTATTGTTCAGCTATTGGCTATAAATGGGACAACACGTGTATCATTGTGCAGCTGAGAGTACCTAAAGCTGCCCTTAAACTCTAATAACACATTATAAGTGCTTGGATTACCAATATGGATCTTATGTGATCTTTTAAAATGCAGTTCCGTGTTACTCGGGTGGTTTCGAGAAATTATCTCCCCTCTTATCTCCAAAACTGGTGGACCAAAAAAATATGAAAATAATCATTAGAATAAGAATAAGAATAAGAAGGCATTTATTCTCTGCAATAACTAGTATAAAAATAAAATAAAGTAGATTAACACAACACTAAGTAACACAATAACAATAAAAACAAGAGATGTAGTGTTGAGGCAACGAAAAAGGTCTGACTCAGGACAATGCGATTTAAAAAAAATCTCAGTGCCCTGGTATTCATATTCATATTCATATTCATTTATTCAGTAAATTACATCGTCAATATACAGTAAATACATCCAAGGTACATTTTGAAGTAAGTACAATTTAAATTAATAATAAAATGGTGTTTTACAATTACACTGTTATTTATAATAAAACAAAAATGTCAAATTACAAACAGGTATGTCACAATATTCATAATTAAATTATCATGTCAAATAGATTCAGGTAAAAATCAATAAATAGCATTTACTCATCAAGGAACTCACTCACAGTGAAGTAAGCTTTTCTTTTTAGAAATGTTTTTAGTTTATGTGTAAACAATGAGAAGCTCCTGCATTCTTTAACTAGGTCAGGTATCTTATTATAAATATGCGGTCCCATTACAGCAAGAGAATAACCGGTTTTGGTGAGACGATGTTTTGGCGTCTGAAGATCTTGTAAGCGCCTGAGACTATAACCGTGACCAACAGATCTTTTGTCAGGAAACTCCGTAGGGTTCCGCCTCACATATTTTGCAACCTCCATGATATACAGACACGGGACAGTCAAAATACCGAGCTTGATAAATAGCGGCTTCGAGTGAGTACCTGGCATGACCCTGGAGAGCCTTCGTACCATCTTTTTTTGGATTATGAAGGGTCGATCCCTATCAGCCGACATGCCCCATAAGTCTATGCCATATGATAGAACAGCGTTAAAATAGCCATAGTAGGCAGATAACAAATTGTGCATGGTCAGTGTTGGTACCAGCCTAGATATTGCGTAATAAGCCTGATTAAGTTTTTTGCACACACTATCAATGTGGTTGTGCCACCCTAACTTTGAATCGAGTGTAAATCCTACATATTTGATTGATTTTTCAAATTGTATGGTGTAGTCATCCGTGATCAATTATGTCAGGCCTGTTATCACACAGAAGGCTTAAAAGAACCGATACAAAACTCTTATTTATTATGTTAATAAATAACATTATACATTAATTACTTACTTACATTACGACATGAATATTAAATTAATATTGTTGTGTATAAAGATCACATATAAACAATAAAAAAAAAAAAAAGAAACAGCTAACGAATTAAAATGGCAATAATATAACTTGAATGAATACAAATTGATGGCAAGGGACAACTAAAAACAATTAACATTACGGCAACGATTTTTGGATTGTCAAGAGATGTTGTGTTTCAACTTTGTGTTTCCTTTTAAATAAGGTCTTAGTTTTGCTATTTCTCACAGGCGGTGGTAAATTTTATTCCAACACTAGCTTCTGCCCGCGGCTTCGCCCACGTAACCTACAGGTAACAAATAACATTTTTTTCAGAAACAAACATTATAAGTGCTCTTACTCCCTCTGGGAGTCAAGGTGTAGTGCACGGCCGAAAAACTTGCATGTTCGGCCCTGCGGGCGCGTTCTCTATCCTCACATGCTCGTTTTTCGGCCTCACCAATCAAAGTTTTTCCGAAAAAGTGTCAAAATCCCTATCAGTTGTCAAAAAATGTCAAATTTGAATACAGCAGCGTAATCGGCGACCCCGAATGCCCCTTGATACCGAGTTTCATGCAAATCGGAATACTTTCTTGGACCTGTCAAAATACTGTCAAAACTTGTCAAATTCTAATATTTTTTTTTGGTACTGTAGCCCAAGCTTGACCCATCACTATTGTTGAAACCCGAACTCCTTACAATTAGACGTTCGGAAAATATGGCCGATCAAAATTTTGGCAAAATTTTTTTTCAACTTTTTTTTACCGTCATCTAGATCTCGCCGAGTGCTTTTCTTAGAGTACCATAAACATGGGTCTAGCATCAGCCATTTGGGAGATACGAGCCTGTAAAGTTTTGACACTTTCGGCAGGTAGATCTCGTCGAGACCTTTTCCTAGACACCCATCAACATGGGTCTAACTCCAGCCGTTTGGGAGATACAGGCCGTCAAAGTTTTGACATTAAGAAAAGTGGTTCAACCCCTAGGGATGTACCACCTTCCGTTCCAAAGATATTTTGCTGGGATAAAGATAGATAGATAGATGAATAGATAGATAGACAGATAGATAGGTAGATTGTGGATATATAGATAGATAGATACCTCAAAAGGAAAAAATGGAACCCTAATAGGATCACTTGTGTGGCTGACTGTCTGTCCGTCTGTTACAGCCGATTTGCTTGGGCTATCATACTTTCAATAATTTTTATGTCCACTTTATTAAATTTTAAAATCGATGCCATTTTCGTAATTAACATCCTAAAAAACCATAAAAACGACACCCACATTGAGCAACAGTAGAAATAAGTTTAATTTATATTTAAGACTGTAGTATTTTTACTATATCAGGTGTATAATGACGAGCTCAGAAAATTAAACCACATGATCTACTGATCATTCTGACTACCTTCTACAGAAAAACTTTAATAACAGAACATGAAAAATTACAAGTAGGTTTAAGTGTGAACTATGAAATGCATGTCACATTCCACACTCGGTACACCTGCGTTTCACAGAGGATTACTACATCCCAATGATATTATTGTTAATCCTTTATTAAATCAATAATTATTTGGACGATAAAGAAGCTTAGAGTAATAATAATTCAGTGCAATAGTGATTAGTATATTTTCCTGATTTATGATTCCTCTACAGGCTTAACGCTAATTAATAGATCAACCGATGAGATAACTGTAAAAAGTAATGGACTAATTGAGATAATTAGAAAAATATTAATATTTTCCCGATGACATGAATTTCTCCTGTTTTGTATTATTTATCACTTTACATAATTTAAGTATAAGTTATAATGTTTGTAAAATAAAACTGTATTTTAGAAAAGAAAAGACATGTTCTTGCTAAGTTTCTTGCCGTTCTTCTTAGGAAAACTAATCGAATGGGCAGAGTTAGGATAATATTTATTTATTTAACGTTTGTTTGTTTATTTGTTTTCATACCAACTCATATTTTTACAACTTATTTTGTTTTATTATTAATTGCCTCACATTTATTATTAATTCAATTTTTTTCATTTCAAAGTCAAAAAATAGGTGCGACGACGGGCGAAGCGAGGAGGAGCGTGTTAAGTTTACATGTAAGATAAATTAAGGAGCCGAGCGAAGCAGAGCGGAGCGAGGCGTCGCGACGTCCCAAGTTTTATTACTTAAAATGAAATTGTCACTAAAATAGAAAATTTTTTGCTTGGGAATTATTCAACGCAGCTCAATTTGTATTTTCAAGTCACCGTTTTCAACATTTTTATTCGCCCACGGTCTTTCGCCCACCTAATATTTTACTACGCTATATTCAGTATTTTTGACACCTCAAATTTGAATTCATAGTCTCTCGTTTAAATACTACCCATTTGAAAAGACAGGTGTGGTAACATTTTAAAATTTTATTTTAAATATTTACTAGTTTTACAGCAAAATACAAATAAAACAATCAATATTACTTAAGGATAAAATTAAAGGTATGGCAATAACAAAACTAAAAATAAATAGCACGTCAAAAGTATCAAGATAGTTGTACGCACTAAACTTTTGCACCAGCTATGGAGCCACCTGCAGCTCAACTTGCTGACCGTAGATACCTAAAGTTGAATCGAGCGCGAGCGGTGAATAGGTTTTAACTTTAAACTGATACTTGCTCTTACCTTTAATTATTTTTAAATATGTAGGTACTCTTTTATTTATCGGCATTATAGTTCAGTCGACAGGTAGTTTCAGATAGAAAAAATCAGAAGTTAATGTAAGTTTGGGATGTTGCTTAGAGATGGTTAATTAACATTTTCTCAAGTTTTGGACCTCGAGGGCCCTGTGCAAAAAGAAGAGGGGGGAAACTGCAAAAGTTTTGATCTTACTCCGGTTTTTCCTCAATAACATTTTCCCTTATGTTCTACAGCAAAAACAATCCATATTTTTTGTAGACCATAAAATTTTCTACAATTTTGATTTTTAAACATGTTTGTATGCCAATTCTTTACCGAGATAGGGTTATTTCATTTTTCAAATTTCGTTAAAAATGCCCAAAAATGCAGAATTCCACCTTATTTTTTCTGTTTTACCCGAAATATGATGAAATGTTGTTGTAATTATGGTTACTGGTTACAATTATCAACTTTGGAAACTTTCCTCTCACTGCACACCCGCTCCCCCCTTCCCTTAAGCTAATTTTCTTCTTTGATGAAAGTCAACCTTATTCATATCATGTTGGTATTGATAAAGTTACATTTGGTTGCTGATTCTAATGCAAAACGGCGAGCTTGTTCTGCGGCTTTGGTGCTTTGATAGCCGGCGTTAGTGGGGTATATATCAAATACAACAATCACATTGCTACCAAAGTGTCTCTGCACGTAATTCGTGTACGTAGAGCATAGCATCTCGAACGTGGTTGTTGGAGTTATGTTCTACACCACTTCATGTAACAGGTATCCTCCATCAATCACGTTTTAGTAACGGCTCTAGTCAGCTGAGTGAGCTCAATTTTTTCCTATTTGACCTACTATGATGACATTTGACGAAAATCCTTCACGAGATTACGAATTACGAATGCAAGACGAGCGTTTGTTTGTAGGTATCGTAGGCAGGTTCCATGGTACCTTGTTAGGTACACGGGCTTTGTTGCTAGTATAATAACGATTACATAATAATACGGAGGTGCCTACATAAGTACATACATAACAAAGGTATCTATGACCCAGTAGCCCTGGGATAATTATGTAGTGGAGGGGGATATCGATCCGAAAAGTAACTAATATCAATACCAACATGATGTGAATATGGTTGGCTATCATCAGAAAAGAAAATTAGCTTTTGTTAATTAGCGTTGGGTGGGGGAAGGAGGGAGCAGGGGTGGGGTAGGTGGGGTTTCGAAAGTTGGTAATTGCAACCAAGGACCGTAAATACAACAGTATTTCATCATAATTCGGGTATAACAGAATAAATAAGGTGGAGTTCCGCATTTTTGGGCACTTTTTGGGGAATTTTGAAAATTTAATTTGTTTTCGGAGCGCCATATCTCGGTAACGAATTAACATACAAACATGTTGGAATAGCTAAAGTTTTGTATCGGTTTATAGCTGAGCCTGATGAATTTGTTTATTTTGATAACACTACCAGAGATATCGTGTTCGCTGAATGGACTGGCATCCAAAGCCGTGAAATAAGTTAATTTGTTTATTTTGATAACACTACCAGAGATATCGTGTTCGCTGAATGGACTGGCATCCAAAGCCGTGAAATAAGTTAATTTGTTTATTTTGATAACACTACCAGAGATATCGTGTTCGCTGAATGGACTGGCATCCAAAGCCGTGAAATAAGTTAATTTTTTAAAATTTTATTGATTTTGTTGGTTTGGTTATAGTGTGAAATGTTAATTTTGCTGTGGAGACAATTTATTATTTTTAAAGAGTTTCAAATATTCCGTAGTCGTTAACATTACTTTATAGTGCAGATGTTTATTTATATTGTACTAGCTTTTGCCCGCGGCTTCGCCCACGTTAATTAAGTTTTTGTATAGTCGTATCGAAGCTGTAAATATTTTTAGTTTTAGTAGTTGACCTGACTTTGATTTGGAGTATTTAAAGTGTTTTTGGTTCTCATCATCTCTAATTTCATCGCTATGTAAAGTGTTTTTGGCCAGGCCGAAGATCAAGACACGTTTCCGTCTTTGCCGAGGCTGAAGCCCGAGCCATTTTGCAGATCGACACTATTTTTTGTTTTCTGAATTAATCCTCTGAATGTGTCTTTGGCTGTCTTTGATAACTGATTACAGTTTGATAACTGAGACAGTAGGTCTTTGGTGAGATATTTCCAAACGAAATTTTTTTTTTGGTTACTGATTTGATATAAAAGTAGCGTATGTCCTATTTCAGGTCTAGAACTACATTTAAAGCATTTTCAGCCCTATCAGTTTGGGAGGTACGGCGTGAAGATGTGTATCACTTTGCTATAGGAACTTGACACCCAATTGCCTCTGAACTGATTAATGGGATAAAAAGTGGTCTACTATGTCCTATTCCAGTTCTAGAACTACATTTGTGCAAAGTTTCGCCTAATCGGTTAAGTAGGTACGGCGTGGAAGAGTAACAGTACATCACTTTTCTATAGGAACTTGACACCCCATTGCCATCCTATGGGAACTGATTTATCGGATATAAAATAGCCTTTGTCCTATTCCAGGTTTAGAACAACATTTGTGCAGTTTCAACCCAATCGGTTCATCAGTTACGGCGTGAAAGAGTAATAAACATCCACCCATCCCAATTTTCGCTTTTATAATATTAGTTGGATGTACCTAACATGAGAGGAGTGCATCCGCAAGACGAAAGAACATTAACTCATCCCTTAAATTTTTATGGACATCAAAACACTCATTTTCTATTCCTTTATTGGACTTAGAAAGTACTTACGAAAGTAAACACACCCCTAATACTTGCAATATTTGTGAGGTACCTACATTGGGTCACTTCTAATTATATAGCCAAAAATACATACTGAAGACTTGGTAAGTAGTCAGTGACCCTTTTTGAGTAAAAACACAACAGAAACAATAGGTTTGCTATACTAATTGACTGGGAGTTGTTCTTAAATTTGTAAAGTATAGGGCACAAATTTTATTTTGTGTTTTTCGCTAAAAGGGTCATTGAACCTTGGTCTTGACCACTTACCGAGTCTCCCGTTTATACGGACGGACAGACGGACAGCCTAAATAACAAATTTAGTCATTTTACTTTGAAAATGAAGGACTTTCCAAAGACAACTTCATCCCCCTTTTCACCCCTTCGGGGTTGGATTTGTCACAAACGCTGAGACACGTATAAAGTAATTTTCAATTGTCAGTCTAAACACAAAATTTAAAGATCCTAACTTCGAAACAGACGAACTTTATAATAACGAACTTTCATTCAAACTTTCTTTTTTTTTTACCGTCATCTAGACCTCGCCTAGCCCTTTTCTTAGAGTACCATGAACATGGGTCTAGCATCAGCCGTTTGGGAGATATGGGCCTGTAAAGTTTTAACACTTTCGGCAGACAGATCTCGTAAAGACCTTTTCCTAGACACCCATCAACATGGGTTTATATCCAGCCGTTTGGGAGATACAGGCCGTCAAAGTTTTGACATTAAAAAAAAAAACTTTTTTTTGGCATCCCGTGGTCCAACCCCTAGGGATGTACTACCTTCCGTTCCTAAAATATTTTGCTTGGATATAGATATATATAGATAGATAGATAGGTAGATAGATAGATAGATAGAAAGATAGATTGTTGATATATAGATCGATGGTATCTCAAAAGGAAAAAATGGAACCCTAATAGGACCACTTGTGTGACTGTCTGTCTTTCCGTCTGTTATAGCCGATTTGCACACATACTTTGAAGAATTTTCATGTCCACTATATTAAATTGCAAAATCGATGCAATTTTCGTAATTAATGTCCAAGAAAACCATAAAAACGACACCCATATTGATATTTACACATTTCAAAATTTCAATCCCTTCGCACCCCAACAGGAAATGATGTTATTTCACGTTCACTACGTTGGATTTAGAAATCGTTGTTGTTTTCGTAATCAGCGACGCGATAAACCATACAAACGATACCCATGTTGATTTTCAGACTTTGTCACCCCATTTCCCCCTTTTAGGGGTTGAATTCTGAAAAAACCTGAAACACGTGTTTACTCATTTATGAATAGGAGTACTCCTGTGAAGTCTCGAATGAAATAGTCTAACTAATCTTGTTTCCCCATACAAACTTTGGACCCCCGTTTCACCCCCTTAGGGGTAGAATTTCGAAAAACCCTTTCTTATTTCTTGTTTACATTACAAAGGGAAGCTTTGTGCAAAATTTCAGCTTTCTAGGTCGAAGGGTTTGGGCTGTGCGTTGATGAGTCAGTGAATGAGTCAGTGAATGAATCAGTAAGTCAGTCAGGACTTCTCTTTTTATATATATAGATTTAAGTTTTTTTAAAGTTTTTTAAATATTTATTTCAAGGTGTATTTTTTTTGTGTCTTACTCTTTTTTTATTGTTATTCCCATTAATTTTAAATTAAGTTTAAATGCGTCAGACGAGTGATTTACCATTTAGTAAGAGTGACGGACATTGTTCGATTTAAAAATGTTCTCTTATGGCTGTTTATCAAATTTGTATCACTCATTTTGAGTTAAATACGACCTACTTTCTTTCAGAGCATTAGTGAATAAAAATAATAAAAACCGGCCAAGTGCGAGTCAGACTCGCGTACCTAGGGTTCGGTATTGTGGATGATAAAATTAATTTCGTAATTTTGCAACCGCTATATTTTCCTGTAATATTTACGTAAACACATATTACTATGATTTTTTTTCATATTTTTTGGTTAACCAGTTTCAGAGATAACATACATTTTGTTATGGTTTTGCAAGGATTTCTCGAAATAGATGCAAATGAATATATTTTAATTATATATTTTTACAATTAACTTTTAATGCCTACAATTTGATACCCATATTGTATTTATATATATTTTTAAATTTATGTTACTTTTTCTATATTTCTCACCTGTGCTCAAATTTGTTTAAATTGCCCTAGTTTTTCTGTGATTGGCCAGTTATGATCTGTAAACGACCTTTTTTAAATATTTTTTGGCATACTAGTTTCAGAGGTAAGAGGGGGCGGACTTACATATTTTTGTGTTTTTTTAAAGATTTCTCGAAACCAGTGCCAGTAAATATAGTAAAAGTATATATATTTTTATAATAGAATTTTCAATATCTACAATTTGATTTTATTTTTCTCATTTTCGTTTTGGAAATATTTTGAAAAAAATATCGTATTTTTTTTACACCGTGATATGTGGACAAATTAGTACTATTTTTGTGCCAAATTTCATGTATTTATCTTTAACGGTGCTGAAATTATGAGGCTTTGACAAACGGATGGATGGACAGACGGACAACTGAGTCTCACCATAAAGGTTCCTTTTAAATTTTAAAAAAATTACCATCTGCAATGCAAGCAATTACAAGTATTTATAGGTAGTTATATCATGATTGTTCGTTGCTAATGCCATAAGGTAAAACCGTTTGCAGAATTTGCCGATTTTCAAGTAGCGAAGGATAAATAATTGTTAAAGCATTGAAAGGTTCATTATTTTGTGTGATGTGATGAATGTGTGGTACGAAAATGGTAGTTATAGTTGTACTGAGCAGTAGATATGTGTGGTGACGTCACAGACCCATGTCATGAGCAGTGGACTCGTGGTGCAGCAGCCGCGCTGTGGGTGGGGGCGCGTGCAGCCGCACCTCGCCCCCCGCACCACCCACCGCCAGCAGCGCCGCGTTCCGCGCCCACGCGCAGCACAGCGCCGCCGCGCTGTGGCCCCCGTACGTACTGTGGGACGAACATCTCCGTCAGACCACCGCTGCATATCGATACTCGCACCATCCAGCTGGAGTCATCTAGACTGTGCGTGTACTTGTAGCAGGTTACATAACTTTATAGATACACTAGATATAGGACGAACATCTCCGTCAGACCACCGCTGCATATCGCTACTCGCACCATCCAGCTGGAGTCATCTAGACTGTGCGTGTACTTGCAGCAGGTTACATAACTTTATAGATACACTAGATATAGGACGAACATCTCCGTCAGACCACCGCTGCATATCGCTACTCGCACCATCCAGCTGGAGTCATCTAGACTGTGCGTGTACTTGCAGCAGGTTACATAACTTTATAGATACACTAGATATAGGACGAACATCTCCATCAGACCACCGCTGCATATCGCTACTCGCACCATCCAGCTGGAGTCATCTAGACTGTGCATGTACTTGCAGCAGGTTACATAACTTTATAGATACACTAGATATAGGACGAACATCTCCGTCAGACCACCGCTGCATATCGCTACTCGCACCATCCAGCTGGAGTCATCTAGACTGTGCATGTACTTGCAGCAGGTTACATAACTTTATAGATACACTAGATATAGGACGAACATCTCCGTCAGACCACCGCTGCATATCGCTACTCGCACCATCCAGCTGGAGTCATCTAGACTGTGCATGTACTTGCAGCAGGTTACATAACTTTATAGATACACTAGATATAGGACGAACATCTCCGTCAGACCACCGCTGCATATCGCTACTCGCACCATCCAGCTGGAGTCATCTAGAGTGTGCATGTACTTGCAGCAGGTTACATAACTTTATAGATACACTAGATATAGGACGAACATCTCCGTCAGACCTATTTTAGTTACTTTCACAGCATTTTGTCATACGGCATGCTGTTATGGGGTAGAGCCGCGGATACAGACGCAGTCTTTGTTTTGCAGAAGAGAGCAATTCGGGCTATTTATATGAAGCACCGGGATTCATTAAGAGAAAAGTTCAAAGAAATTAATATATTAACTGTTCCTTGTGAATATATTTACCAAGTCCTTAGATATGTCAGAAAAAATGTTGAGTCTCCCCCAAGGCTTGGTGAGCAACATTGTAAGGAAACCAGAAATAAGTATAAACTGGCTTTTCCAAAAATCAGACTCGCCAAAGTGAGTACCTCTTTCGTAGGACATGGTATAAGATTTTACAATAAACTTCCAAAGGAGGTCCTTACTTTGTCAGAGAATAAGTTTAAACAGTATACTGAAAAAGGCATATTATAAAATAAATGAATATTTGGATGATGGTGAAGCATGGTGTTATAGTGATACTGATTTTGATGATAGTAGATAATAATTTAATTAATTAATATAATTTCCTAACTTTTGATTCCTCTTAAGAGTTAACATTAATTAATTACAGACTGTAAAAGGAAATAGACTATATGAGACAGGTAGGCAAAGATATATATGTTTTTCTTTTTTCATTAACCTGAATTCCTGCTGTCTTGTATTTTCTTATCCCTTGGTTAAAGTAGATATAAGTAATTTGATGTATAGTATAAGTTTATGTTAAAAAAAAAAGACATGATCTTGCCAAGTTTCTTGCCCGTTCTTCTTAGCAAGACTAATCGAATGGGCGGAGGTAGGCATGTATTTATATATGTAACCTATTATTATGTAGTATATAGGATGGGATTTGGTCGGCTGCCTGAATTCGTGCTGGGGGCTCGGTTGGTGATCATTGAACCTGTTCCTGGTCCCTGGCCGGGTCTCCGGTATGGGTTCGGGCGGTTGATTGGATTTCACCTTGTATAATAATATTTTACCTATAATTTTAATCGTATATATATTGCTACATAAATTAAAAAAACATTTAATCTAAGTAGTTCATGTATTGCAGGCACCAGTACCCTAACTAAACCGTGTACGATCTGTATTGCAGGCACCAGTACCCCAACTAAACCGTGTACGATCTGTATTGCAGGCACCAGTACCCCAACTAAACCGTGTACGATCTGTATTGCAGGCACCAGTACCCCAACTAAACCGTGTACGATCTGTATTGCAGGCACCAGTACCCCAACTAAACCGTGTACGATCTGTATTGCAGGCACAGTACCCCAACTAAACCGTGTACGATCTGTATTGCAGGCACCAGTACCCCAACTAAACCGTGTACGATCTGTATTGCAGGCACCAGTACCCCAACTAAACCGTGTACGATCTGTATTGCAGGCACCAGTACCCCAACTAAACCGTGTACGATCTGTATTGCAGGCACCAGTACCCCAACTAAACCGTGTTCGATCTGTATTGCAGGCACCAGTACCCCAACTAAACCGTGTTCGATCTGTATTGCAGGCACCAGTACCCCAACTCCCAGAAGGAATAAAACACAGGATAAACGGTGGGCCATCCATTTTCACAAATATATATATATATATATATATAGGTACCAGTGTTTTGCGTAGTGCGCGTGTCGTTGGTTGTACAATGTTGTTGTATTAACTTTTTCGTTTACGTGACAGGACTGAGGAGGATTTGAGTTTAAAACACGTTTAGAAGCTGAAATTGATTTGAAACAAATTATCAAACGACATTCAAGTAATGGGCAGAAGTCAATTGTATTAAGAAATGTCATCGGTCATAATCAGGTGGGAAAAAATGTCGTCGGTCATAATCAGTTTTTTAAAATGGTCATCGTCGTAACCGTAATAGCACGTTGAAATACGCGTGGTAACTTTAATTAAAATGGAAGACTATTTTGCTATTGTGTACTCTGACAGCTGTCAAAAGTCCAAAATGTAAACGGTCGAAAATTCAGAGCTGTCACATGGACCAAATAAAAAGTCCGTAAAAAACCGAAAATGTATAAAAAGTCCTAAATCATCAAATAGGACTTTTTCAACCGTGAGTGAGTCCGCGAACCACGGACCTTCGAATAACATTATTTTGTCATGCTATACTTGCATAAAACCATCCATAATCATCCACCAGCAACGGACCAATGGACTGAACGGACTGACCCGTAGCCCATAACCAAATGATTATGGATGGTTTTATGCAAGTATAGCATGACAAAATAATATTATTCGAAGGATGTGATGACGAGTTGATGAGTCCGCTGCCCGCTGCCCGAGATTCCTGGGTACATCGTAAACGTAAAAGCTATTCAATTTGGGACTTTAGGCCCTACCATTAAGATTTACTAATGTGAAACGAATGCCACGCACCGTCACCATGACTCTCGGTACGCTCGCGTGACTCGAGTTTGTATTCTTGTATCATAAAAACGTATCTTTTTACATTTTGCAGTGGGATAAAAAGATTTCACCTTAATCGAAGTTTTCAGGTATTTCAATGTTATTCAATAAAATACACAAAATACTTTCGACAATTTATCAAATTGTAGCACTGCATTTATCGCATAACTCTCTTGAAGTAATTTAATGGACTGTTTCGGACCAACTCGGACCGGACCGGCTTTTTACCGAAATAGGGCTAGTCCATTCGGTCCGCTTGAGTTTAGGGCTTACCATAAAAGTCCATCGGACCAGGTCCGAGTCCTATTTGAACGGACCAACTTAGGGCTTTTATTTGGTCCATGTGACAGCTCTAGTCGAAATATGCTTGAACCAACGTTCAACGGAGTCGAATCCCGCTAAGCCCAAGCTCAAACGTTTGGAAAATACATCCAAGAGAAACAGTCTTGTAATGCCCCCGGGGTTAAGTGAACTCGGCCTCATGAACTCACATACTCGGCCTTCGGCCTCGTATGTTCGTTCATCGGCCTCGCTTATACTCGGTTCGGCCTCCGGCCTTGCCGCTTGGTAGTTTGTCCTCCGGACGATTCCTACGAGGCCTCCGGGGTCGGCCTTCGGCCTCCCTAGAATGTCATCAGATATGACTCTGGTAGCCGAGGTGTTGTGCTCGGCCGAAAAACTCGCCGAAAAACTTCGGCCTCGCTAGAAAGACACTTGTAGGCTCGGCCTTCGTCCTCGCCATAAGATCCGAAGAAATGTCCGATCAAAGTTTTTTCGAAAAAGTGTCAAAACCCCTGTCGGTTGTCAAAAAGTGTCAAATTTGACAATGGATTCGTAATGAGTGACCCCACCTGCTCCTTGATATCGAGTTTCAAGCGAATCGGAGCACCTGTCAAAAAACTGTCAAAACCTGTCAAATGTCAATTTTTTTTTTGCAATCGAGTATCCCTTTGCAAACTGATCACTATAGTCAAAACCGCATCTCGCTAAGACTTGCGGTTCGGGAGATATAGCCGATCAAAGTATTTTTTTATTTTCAACTTTTTCTTTTTATTTTCATGTAGATCTCGTCGAGCCCTTTTTTTAGAGTACCGTGAACATGGGTCTAACTCAAGCCAACTAGGAGATACAGGCGTTTAGAGTTTTTACATTTAAAAAAAATACTTTTTTGGCACCTTATGGACCGTCCCCTAGGAATGTAACACCTTCCGTTCCACAGATATGGCCAAAACAATATTTTTTTCGGTACTACCCTAAAAAAAAGGCAATTTTTCTCATCCCTAGTGATCAAGGACATCCCTAGGAACTGCATGAAGAATATGGGCTTTGTTTCACTAAAATCGGATGTCGGAAAAATTATTATCGTCATTTAAAGATTTTTTAATTTATTTTTTTTACTGTTAGAGGTAAGAAGTTACATATCAAATAATAATTCCTAGCCATGAAGTCGACGTCACGAACGAATATTTAAAAGAAAAAGAATAATAAATCAAGAATCTAAACTGATTTACTTTTTATCCAACTTAAAAACTGGGATACTTTTTATTGCGGCCGCATTATCTTCTTATAGTACGAGTAGTTTATGCTACTAGGGCGAAAAGGAATAAATTACGAGTGTTTTAAACGTAACCGAGTAATTTATTGCTTTTACGCCCATGTTTCATACTACGTTTTTCAATGCATAGTGTGAGGAAATGAAAATAAATATAATCTTGTGAACTTTAAATTATAATTGGCTCAAAAGGACTGTATCCAGAGCCGTTAAACAGTGGAAAAAAAAGTATAACATCTATGGTACACAGGAAAGGCTGCAGGTTAGCCAACCATTGTAAATAAATTAAAAAAAATAATAATAATAAAGCCCTAGGGCAAAATAATCGACTTTTTGTTCGGTTTTGATGCATAAAAAGTGGGCCTTTACGAGCACATGCATTGAAAAATATAATATAAACATGTATCCTTTCTTATCCAAGCCTTTATTGCTGATTGTATCAAACAATCATATGGACCTGCTGGGAAAGAAAATATATTTTATTTTAAAATGCCGGGGACCCATTTTACAGTTACTCATTTTCGGTACAACTTGCAAGACTCTGGAATCGCTTACTAGTGTCAATTCAGGCATTGAAAAATACAAATCACTTTAAAATAAAAGTGAAGCAATTTTTTTCAACAGAGTACCTATCTTAGAACTCAAATATCCAATATTATTAAAATTTTGTATGTTCATTTATTATTTATACATATGTATGTGTATATTTTATAGGTATGTATTCATTTATTTAAGTATGTTCATGTATTTATATATGTAAGTTTATGAAGTATTGTAATTACGTAAACACATTGTTTAATAGCATTTCTGCGACATGCCGCTACTGACTGCAACATTGTGACGCATGCTGCTTATTTAGCAATAAGTAATTATATTACAGAATATTGTACAGTTCACGGGATCACTCTATTTCGGCAGTTGACCATTAAACATGTCAACTTAACGTATGTGTTTCAATCACCACTCCAGACTTCTACACTATAGACCCTTGACTAATCCTGTTATTTGATTTATGTCTTAGATATTTAGGTTCATATTTTAATCTTATTTTTTTTATTTGTATTTACACCTCCACATGTTAATTTGTTCATCTTTCTGTTAGCTACCAAGGGTTGCCTGGAAGATATTGCTATTAGCAATAAGTGCCGCCTTTGTACATACACCATGTTTAATTTTCTTTTGTCTTTTAAGTTATTTGTGTAAATGTGCAAAAAGTGTTAAAAATAAATAAATAAAATAAAAAATTAACATATTTACATTTTTAATGTATATACACATATTGTTTATGATAAAATAAAAAAGAAATAAAAAAGAATTTAAAAATATTAAAATTAAAATTTATGCCAGGTTCGTTCAGAAAATTTGATAGTTTAAATTGCAATTTTTTGTTTTGCTGGATGCGATTTGCGAAAGCTGCCACCCCCCACCACCCACCGCGCTGCTCGAAAGAAAGTCAAGTCACTCACTACAAGGGCTCCGGGTCGGGCTCGGCGAGACTCCACAGCGGCGCGGTACCGTCATCGGTGGCGAGCAGCAGCAGCGCCGGGCGGCCCCGCGACACGCGCGCGCCTCGCGCCCCGCCGCCTCCCTCGCCCCCCGCCACGCCACTCGACAGGGACCGCAGCACGCACGCTGCCTGGAACGTGAAAATCAAAATTAAAGATAGGATTGTCACAGTTCCTAACAATGAAAATAATCTTAGATTTTTACTAAGTATCTTTTATTAAGTTTAAATATTTATAAACTAAGACTTACATAATAACAATAACTTACATAACTAAGCTATATTTTATAAATAAAAGCGAAACACCATTGACTCTCACTCGCCACGAAATCTCCAAGACTTAAGCGTCAAAAAATTTGAACTTTGGCTGGTAGTAGGATATTGCCATCACTGAGATCCAGTAGCCATGGCCCTATTCCTCATCAGACCTCACAAGATCGTACCTAGAAGCTTCATGCTACAAAAAATGTTGTGTTAGGTTATTAAAAAAAAAAACTTAATAATAACAACAAAACTTAATGATCCTATAATAATTTAGCTATCGCCATCACTAAGATTTATAATATAAGGTATATAGATAGGTTGGGTAGGCGTAATTTTTTTTTTCAATGTCTTTATGTTTTTAACCTTTTGTATTTAAAAACTTTGCCATGGGTAAGGCGGAACTGATAGTCCCTGCCTCACGAAAGTGCTTGCCTCAAGATAGCCCTTGCCTCAAGATAGTCCCTGCCTCAAGATATTCCTTGCCTCAAGATAGTCCTTGCCTCAAGATAGTCCCTGCCTCAAGATACTCCCTGCCTCAAGATAGTCCCCGCCTCAAGATAGCCCCTGCCTCAAGATAGTCCTTGCCTCAAGATAGTGCCTGCCTCAAGACAGTCCCTGCCTCAAGATAGTCCTTGCCTCAAGATAGCCCCTGAATCAAGATAATCCCTGCCTCAAGATTGTCCCTACATCAAGATAGTCCCTGCCACAAGATAGCCCCTGGCCCAAGATAGCCTCTACCTCAAGACAGTCCTTGCCTCAAGATAGTCAAATGAAATTTGGAATGACTAATATTAATAACAAAAACAAACAATATTACGAGGCAATATACAATCAGTGCCATCTAGTAAAGCGATGACACATTTGGCGATTGTCCACGAAGGAACTTATCCGCTGAGGCGATCCATGGCTGCGTTTAGCCAATCTGTTTCCACGCCCGATTGACGCATGGCTATATTTAGCCATTCAACTTTTATGTTTAAAGTTGCATTTATTCGAAATTTATAATTGTTTTGGTCACAGTCACGAATTGAAAACGTTGGTAGACATTTTTGACCGGTGTTCGAGCATAAACAAAACGATTTTTTACCGTTTGTTCCTGGAAAAAAATAAAAAAAGTGTGATGTCGCGTCACGAGTGAATAAGTGAAGGAAGTTTTCAAGGAATTCAAAGATGACGTGAGTAATAATTGATAAAACTATATAGTGTTATAGATTAAAATGACCGTAAAGATACGTGTGACCTTGTTTTATATAAAAACCTTATTTAAATACCTTTTCTAATCATATTAAGTTCATGTAGAAATCATGTCAACAATAGCTTCAAAATCGAGGTTATAAATTTAATTCTACTTTTTCAATGACTTAAACTAATCATACAACATCCATCAGTACTACAATATAGTAGCCCATTTCATACTCTATTTAAATAATAAAACACTTTAGTAGCCATTCATACAAACAACTCTTCAAACCGGCTGTTTATTGACACTCGAGAGCACTTGAAATTCGACGCGGGCGGGCGATCGCTCGAGGGTCGTCAAGGTCACGCGGCCGAGCGCTCGAGTGGACAAAGCAAAAAATAAACTTTTAACTAATAACTGGGTGGGTAACAATTGGATTCCACCAAAAGACATTGGTGGAATCTCAACTCCTTGTTAATTTTGGACGACGCGACGTCTTGCAGTCTCGCAAAGCACAAGTTGTATCCATCTTCAGCCTGTGTTTGTCTACAGCTGGACATAGGCTTCTCCAATATTTCGCTACTCTGGTCCTACGTCATCCTTATCCAGCCGCTACCCGCACGCAACGTCCTTCAGGTCACCGGTCCAGCGGACACGAGGTCAGCCTACGCTACGCTTTGCTGTACGTGGTCTCCATGCCAACGCCTTTCAGCCCTAACGGCCAGCGTGTCTTTTTGAAATTAATCAAAACTGAACTTTTAAATTCAAAATTCGCTCTATTATTATCCTACAAAACCTTAATCAAATCAAATCAAATCATTTGTTGAAAGATCACATTATGGATCACAAATTTTGTTAGTAAACTTAGTCTAGTATAAGAGTTAGTAACATTGAAATTATTAAGGTGATTACCCACGCCAACGGCCTTGAGCAATCGGCCTCACCTCCGGGGAGTTACAGGCGCTGCTCTCCGCATGCCTCTGCGCAGACGCCCCGCGCCCCTCTACAAAGATCGCTAGCGTCGAAATGATTCACACCTCGTAGCGAGGTAGAAATAAATTTATGTAGCATTGTTTTATGCGTAAACCTATAACTATAACTTTTGAAGCTCAATAGGCTGTGGTGCTGTAACAGAGAGATGTGACCATTCTGTTCCTACTACTACACGGTGATATTTTGGTAGTTTTGAAAACAAACTAGTGATTATAGTAATCGCGAACTAGTGGTGATAGTACTGAAATCGCGAAAATATATAAAACATATACAACAAAATCGGTTATGTGAGGATACCCGAAAGTGACCAAGTTGATATTGGGGTCAGACCTTTATAAATCTTGGGCTTGAGCGGTAACAGACGAGCGTCACTTTGCAGTTGAAAACCGTCAACAGTAGGCCCACCATGAGTTTGGCACTCGATATACGTTAGCGACTGCGTAAAATATAATGTATTGGAAATTCTGGTTCCTCTCGTATACCGCTAGAACCGCTAAACTCATACAAATGTTTTACGCTGTCGCTAACGTGCATCGAGTGCCAAACTCATGGTAGGCCAGAGGCACAGTATTATACTGTGCCAGAGGATTGAGGTAACTAATGTCGGAGGTAACCGTCTAATGATGGTAGCGTCAGCCGTCGTCGGTTGCAGTCAAACAATTTTTCATAAAAAGTGTCTGTTTTTATATTTGAATTATTTTTGAACGATAATGACGAAAAAAAATATATATTGATAAAATATAATTTTGTTACAATTTTTGTTAATTTCGGTGCTTTTAGAGACTTGAGTGGTATGTATCGGTTATTTGCGGGTCTCATAATAAAACCGATAATATGTAATATATTTGGGTACTCAGAAACGGTTTCAATGATGTTGATGCAACTTTTAGATTTTATTTTTATGAAGATTGTATTCGCACGTAAAATAAACAAAACACATATTTTTTTAATCTGTAAATTTTAATTATGTTACGTAATCTGTACCACAGTTTTACCTCGCTAACACTTGTAAGCTCTGATCTGCAGGTAAATCCTCAATTTGGTAAATATATGTATATATTTTCTTGATCATGAGTCTTCTGCTTTTTATTTGTTCTTCACTTGAGATAAGTTAAATTTTTTGTTGTGCTCTTTGTTCTTCATTTTCTTGTTCTGAACTTCGTTTATTTCATTGTTCTGTACTGCGGTCTTCATTTTCTTGTTCTATTATATTGTTATACATTTTCTGTGTGTTTTCGTTTTTGTAATTTTTTTTTTCCTTTTGTTACTTTTTTTGTTGTGCACTTTGTTTTTCATTTTATTGTTCTGTACTGTGGTTTTCATTTTCTTGTTTTATATTTTGTAATACATTTGCTGTAAATTAAAATGAATCTACCAGAATCGAGTCTTTAATCGTCTTTTGTTCAGAGGCTGTTGGATCATTGTCTTTGCCGTTCATTTGTAATGCAATGAATGAGCCTGGAGATGGTGGTGGTCCAAAAGATATTTTTCTCTGAAAAACATAATAAATAAGTTTGAATTTACCTAAGTACATAGTACAATTTTTAACCCACTATAAATTATAAAATAATGCAAACCCATTAAAGAAAAATACTCAAGTTTCACAAACAAATATAAAACATAATATTAATTCCTAAATATTTACCTAAATTCAAGGATATTACCACGTTATAAAAAAAGATTGGTAAATTCTCAAACCTACCGGAATCGACTCTTCGATAGTCTTTTGTGCAGACATTGTTGGATCATTGTCTTTGCCTTCCATTTCTGAAGCAATGAATGAGCTTAGAGATTGTGGTGATCCAGACGATGCTTTTCTCTAAGAAACATAACAAATAACGCTGAATATGTTTTAATACGGAATATAATTTTTTACGTACTAGGCTGTCGGGTGACAGTTGGTAACCCTATGTCATTAAATAACAAGATGTGACCAATTCGTAGTGGTGTAGAAAAAAAACTATATCAAAATAAACAGGGTTGGCTCGACGCAACCTGAAAAATTTTATAAAGTCAGCAAAAGCAGCACAATTTTATTGATTAAAAAAAATCACATCATCAAGTATATATCATCGATAGAGCGTATAAAAGGTGCTAAAGAAAGCTTTTTTTCATATAAAAAGATATTCGATAAAATCAGGCTGATATTAGTACCAACATAGGACATGCAAACCTTATTTTTAAGCACCTTGTGATACGCTATACCGAACATAGTTCTTGCTACTTATTGACGTAATTTTTGTCAGAAAATTTGCGTTGTTTTTGCTGACTGTATAAAACGCTCTAGGTTGCGCCTAGCCAACCCGGTTTATTTTGATGTAGTTTTTTTTCTACATCACTGCGAGTTGGTCACATCTTGTTACTCGGTGACATAGTGTTCCCGAATGTATTCTGACAGTCTACTATTCTATACCATAAATTGCCACCGAATGACGTTAGCGTCAGCCGTCGGTTGCAGTCGACCATACAACGCTGACAATACCATCAATCGAGTACAGTCGGCGCTGTTTGGCAGCGTCAGCGCGTCGAATGCAACCAATAGCTGACGCTCACTACCATTGTTCGATGGTAGTCGATGGCTATCGCCAACATGGTTCGACATGTGCATGTGTACGGCTACCGTTTTGAAAGTGATGTTCGTTTGTTGGCACTCTTAATAATTACAAAATTTCAATGACATTACATAATTTCAATGACAATGATATTTGATAGGTGGTAGAGCTGATGCTGGACTCGACTGTGGAGGTACCACCATCTTATTTGGAGACCCCCTCGAAGTAATTCTGAGGAGAGTAAGAGGACAGCTCACAGGCAAAAAACCAGGAGACCCACCATGCCTAGGACCGATGGATGGCGGTATATCCATCCCTTATAGCCGGGCCTTATATGGAACAGACTGGTAACGGGCAGCGGCGTCACTGGTGCGAGGGTTCCGGCACCGCGCTCATCAACCCCCTGCCCAGCGTGTGTGAGTATGGACAATTCTTCCAGGATGACCACCGGGAATGACAAAGTCCTGAAACGGCTTATGTCCAGCAGTGGACGAACGAGGCTGATGGATGGATGGAATGACATTACAGGTTACATGCACAGATTATTTTGAATTAATATATTGTCAGGTCTTGGTCTTTTTTGCAGATTTTGTCGGATTATTTTCTTTGCCTTCTGTTTCTGGTGGTCTCTTTTTAGATGCCCCTGAAATAATATATCAACTATATGTATTATACCTACAATTCTAGTTATTCAACTATCTCTACATAATATTACAGGTATAAATACCACGGTTTTGATATGCCTGTCTGGGACATATTTTTCTGAAATGAACTAAAACAAGTATTTCAAATAGTGCTCCGGTCCAAAAAAACAGGTCGGAAGCGGAGCTAAACCATATACATAGTCCGAGCCTTGATACTTGGGTAGTTTATTTAGCTGGATAGAAGTAAAAACAAAATTTTGAGCAACGTTTTTTGCGTGAATTGTTGCTTATAGCTGTTTATAATAATAATTATACCTATACATTGTCACGATAGGAATCCCCGAGGGGGCTTTGGAGGTGTTTCGAGTGTCTCCGCACTCGGTACACCCGCGTTTCACCGACGATAAGTATGTCCCAACGTGGTTGGTGGTGACTTCGGGCACAAAACATTCAGCAAGTAGTAAGTATTAGTAAATACTATGCACAAAAATTCCGAAAAACTCCTTGGTGCATGCCCAACCGAGGCTTGAACCTGGATCTCAAAATTGAGAGGCCTGCGTTCTACCCATGAGCTACTATATTATAATTTTTCTAAAAAAAGTTCCTTGCTAACTCGTCAAACTTCTAGTTTATTATAGCGTCCACGCGCGAACGTCACAGCACAATTTATCCTCTAAATAACTAAGTCCATTGCCGAAAGTACTCTCTGAACGCACACAAATAAAAATCCTTATAAATATTTTCGCAAACATGTCATCAGACGCCAGGGTGCGGTACGTGGCAACGAGTGACACAGCCTCCCCGTCTGAACGCCACTGCATGACTGATGCCTGCGCCCGCGCAGAGCACCTCTTAGCCTTTGACCTTGAAATCTTACATATTTCGATATTTTTAATAGAAAAAGTTACTGGATATACTTGAGATATGTTGCATTTAAAGTTCAACAGATTCTTAATTTTTTGGCGTGTAAATATTTCCAAACGTCATAGCAGATTAGGAGGAGTAGGGAATTTAAGCCAAAAAAACATCATACAGTTGTTATTTTTTTTAATATAGAAGTTTTGATCGTACGAAACCAAAATTTGTTGCAAATATTTTTAAAGAGTTATTATTTCATATATATTTTTTTCAAGCCATTTGGTTCAGCCGTAAACGAGGAGTAGGCTTTAGAAAGTACCCATCTGGCTGTATTTGAAGGATCAAGCGCCTTAATTTTAGAGAAGACAGGTCTGTCTACTACCACTTAATACTTATGTATTGTGTATACTGTCATCTCAAAGTTTCCATTGTTTTCTGTGAATTGAATTTAAAAGTTTTAAAAAATTTAAAAATTCTTTCGCTTCGCTGGTCATCACACCTATTTTTGAATTTTTTTTTCAATTATGTGGACCATTTGTACACGCTAGTTACATGAATGCAGAGCAGATGGGATTTGAGGATGTGAGCAGACAGGAAAAGATTGTGAGAGAAACGTGAGTGAACTAACCTTTGTTCTGGATGGTTGCCGGCGAATGCGCTGCGTGGCGTCCCTTCTTGTTGGGCTGACGAAGATTGGGCTGATCTTGGGCAGGATGTACTTATTGGTTGGTGGAGTAATGAGAACACGACACTGGTATGAGCGCAAGGTATGCGAGATTTATTGGCGTGTCGCGGCGCGAATGTGCACACGTGCGTTTCGATAGACGTCTGGCGCGGAAGAGAGCAAGCGCCGGCGCGCGAGTCCTTTGGCGCCAGTCGCTGTGGTTCGAGATTACCCATGCGCACGCGTCACGCTTGTGGCGTGAACACCATTCTATTTAGGGTTTTCGTAACGATCGGCTTTTTTCCGATTATTTTGTGACATCGATATTTATCCTGAATATTTATTATGAAATGAATGAATAATTTGCGTTTTCTATCTAAATTCTAACAAGTTTTGTCAAAAAAAGTATTGCCATTTTGTGTAACAGATTCTCTCTGGATCCATTCCATTTCAAAGAAAAATGGTTAATTTTAATTGGGCGGGTTGGTTGGAGTCCAAGAAAGAACTCCACCATTTGCAGCAAACATTTTCCTGACAATTATAGAAAGAAAAGCCAAATAAATACAACTTTAATAAAAAGAGCCTTTCCTATTTGATTTGTTTGTACCAGTAAGTACAAGCTCTTTTCCTTTAATAGATTTTTTTTATAAAGCTTTGGAAGATAATTCCAAAATACGGAGTTTTTGTTTAAGGGGCTGCACAATGCTAAAATTCAGTCCTGTTCGAACGCTTTTGTTTTTTAACTGTCTATCCTGCTCTAATCAGATTCCGCGCACGCAAAACTTTAGTGATTTTGAAATTGCGGCCACATTAGGACATTAACTATGATTTCTTTATGTAATAAAAATGGTTTTTGCTAGTAAGCATATGTGTGTGTTGTTTTCGTTTCAATCGGTTTTGAATTATGGAAACTGAATCGCTTTCTTCGTGAAATTCATGCTTTTTTAAAAGTATAATAATTAAAAGAAGATGGAAAGTATGTTTATTTATAATATAGTTTATAAAGTGTAATTAATAATTGTCTTGAGTCAAAAAACACGCTATATTTTTTTTTAATTTTTACCACCTATATTAACGGAACTGAATCCAATGCAAAACTGATGTTTAGCATAGTGGGGCCCCTTAAGGTGCGCCACAATTTTGACCAAGATGTTTTAAGTGGTCATAGATATTTAATAATGAAATGCATTAAAGAAATTTATTTTAACATTCGGTTAAAATATAAATGCAAAATTAATAATTTATCTAAGGAAACTATTAGAAACCAATTAAATAAGGTTGTTCTGTTTAGAGGCCAGTTATTTTTAAAGGTTTGCCACACAAGCGGGGCAGAAGCGTAGTGCGATGATAGCACGGTGTCAGGAGGCAGATTACAGCAATGTAAGTACAGTACGCGGAGATAAATCATATTAACTTTTATTATCTTACCTCTCCAAAAATAACCTACTGAATCCATATCAGTCAGGATTCCGTAGTGGACATAGTACAGTTACTGCTCTACTTAAGGCCCCAGACTCTCTTTGCAACATTTCGCTTTCATCTTACCTGAGGCTTTAGAAGTGGCGCTCCCCCCGCTGCATTAAGATGTTAGAGACCGCACCTGAATGTTGCTCTACTTCGTTAAATGAGTGTACGATTACTTAAAATTTGACATGTGAAGATTTTTAATTATTCAAGTAATGGTAATTTACAAAGTTTGGTTTGTTTATCGGAACAAACAAAATGAATTTGCAAAAGCAACATAAACAAAAGTAAATCTACCTGGAATAGATGGCTTATTGGTAGCAGTAAGAGTGATTAGTATTTAATACATTTTATAGGTCATGCAATTATTTGCAGATTTTTACCGAAGGGGTGTCAAGAGGTGTTCCGAGTGTGAACTGTGAGATGCAAGTCATAAGTCCACCCATACGTGTACCTATAAGTACACCCGCGTTTCTCTGACGATTATTACGTCTCAACGTGATGAGCCCTATCGCTCTAAGGAAACCTGCATGCCCTAAAAAGCGTGTAGTTGTGCCCGAAAATTTCTTTATTCATCAAGATTTTCATTTAACTAATGCCTGACATAAAAAAATACCTTTATAAAATTTGAAAATGTAGAAAATTAATAATCAAATCGTAACAATGAAAACATTTAAAATCATGTATTCCTAATACTCACACACAATCTATACTATTACAATCAGTTCTTTAAGTAATATAATATCAAAAATAGAAACTCTTACGGTAATTAAGTGTCTGTCAGTTTGTATGTCCATGATTATGACTAAGGTGCAATAAAAAAGGTAAAAAATTTAGTTTTAGAAATGTGATGTTTTAATGATAAGAACCGCAGCTGCGTACGTTTTTTTGTTTTAATGCACTATTGTCTAGCACGTTGTTATCTCGACTGTCGGTTTTAGTGACTTCGATAGCTTTTTAAGATATTTAAAAAAAAGTAAGTAAAGTAATAAAAAGGATGTAGCTTCGGCTTTAGTTATTCCAAAAAGTGACGACAGCGGCGCTGGTATAAAATTTGTGTCACGCCATCTCCGTGGGTTTTATTGACCACAACTTCTAAAATACGGCTTTATGGGTTTTCGAATTAACACACATTAACATAACGTAATCTAAGCGAATTAGGGCATGCAATTATTTGCAGATTTTTACTATCCGGATAACGGATAATGTATTATCCGGATACTTATGGTAAAAATTAAGGGTAGTAATAAAAGCTCCAAAAACTAAATTAAAACCACCCAAAAAAACGGCCTACCGCAAACATCTTGAAAAAACCGGTCAAGTGCGAGTCAGACTCTAGTCAGAACCTAGGGTTCCGTATTGTGGATGATAAATTTAGTTTTATCATTTTTTTTCGTGAATTTCTCAACCGCTTTATTTTTTCTGTAATTCTTACGTAAACGCATATTACCATGATTTTTTTCATATTTTTCGGTCCACCAGTTTTGGAGATAAGAGGGGGGACATACATTTTTTTATAGATTTTCAAGGATTTCTCGAAATAGATGCAATTAAATATAGCCAAACTATATATTATTACAATAAGCTTTTTAATACCTACAATGTGATACCCATATTGTATTTTTATAAATGTTTTTTTTTTATTTATTTTACTTTTTTTTATATTTTTAAATCACTCTAGTTTTCCCGGTTATTGGTCAGTTATGATCTATAATGGAAATTTTTTTCATATTTTTCAGTCTATCAGTTTCGGACATACACATTACTGTAGTTTTTTAAAATATTTCACAAAACCAGTGCCAGTAAATATAGTAAAAGTATATATTTTTACAATCACCTTTTTAGTTTCTACAGTTTGATACCCATATTGTATTTTTAGGATATTTTTTATTTTTCTCACTTTTGCTTTGAAAATATTTTAAACAATTTCAAATTTTTCATATTTTTTTTACAATGTAATATGTAGGCAAATTAATGCTATTTTTCTGCCAAATTTCATGTCTTTATCTTTACGTTGCTAAAGTTATGATGCTGTGAAATACGGACGGACGTAGATTAGACTTTATTTTATCGAAACAGGGATTTCTTAAAATATTCAAAAAATATTTTATCCATAGTTGTTTACTTATTAAATGATAAGTGCAATATTCAAGTAGAGCAACTTTCATGATACAGTTCGCCTCTCCATAAGAATCTACGCGAGGGAAAGGGAGCAACCGTGCGAGCGGGAGGTAAAATGACGTCGAGCTACACAACACACGTCTGAACGCTGCGATGTCCCAGCGAAACTGAGGGAAATATCGACGCGTTTTGTGTTTTAAACTCTCGATAAGTTTCGATTTGATAAATGTTCTTAAAATAATTTTTTAAATACCGTTTTTTGTTATTTCACTTATTAATAGTTCTATTCTACGTGTTTTAAATTTGACTACGCTAAACGATAGTTTTCTAGTAGAAAAAAAATATTTTATCAGTGGTTGAATTCATAAAATTACAACTACTTAAAGCACTCGAAATAAGAAAACTAAAGTATTATCCAAAAAAGTAACCAGGTAAGATTATTGTTGAAGATATGGAAATAAATGTTACCTGAATAAATTTCTTGTTTTTGTCATAATTTTTACGTGACGTGTGCATGAATGAGACTCTCAACGCGTAGAACATGAATAAAGGTATGTTTAAAGCCTAAAAAACCTATTAAAAGTAGCATTTAAGTAAATGAAAAAATAAGTTTTGAAATCTTCAAATTCCACACTACAAATTAACGTAAAATGTATTTTATTTATTGCTTTCTTACTAACTAAAATAAAATCTTTCTTTTCTGATAATTCTGCAAGAATACTGATTTTTAGGGGACTGGAGCCTTAAGGTTACGGACGATATTCGTTTCGCAATCGACAGCAAACAAGTGACTGTATTAACATTATTAGACTTTAGCAGTGCGTTCAATTGTGTCAACTTTGACGTACTTTTAGGGGTCTTAGGCTCTCTTGAAGTATCTCCTCTAGTAATAGAATGGTTTGATACCTATCTTCGTGGTCGGTGGCAGTGCATCCGCTTTGGTGATGTTACATCAGGGTGCTGTGAGCTCACTGCTGGCGTTCCTCAAGGTGGCGTTCTCTCTCCTGTTCTGTTTTCAGTTTTATGTTCTCGCTACCATCTCTATTTCCCAGTGAATGAAGCAGAGTCCTCAATTAGAAAAATGAATGATGATCTTGACTAAATAGAAAAATGGGCAAAATCTTATGGTCTACTCGTCAATCCAAACAAATCGCAAGCTTTGCTGCTCGGTATTCCATACATGTTAAGGCAACTGAGTAACTCAACTATACAAGCTGTAAAAATGAATGGAGTTCCTATTGTGTTTGCTAAAACTGCTAAAAATCTGGGTGTTATATTCGACAGCAGCTTGTCTTGGGCTCCTCACATAAATGGGATCAGTAAAAGAGTGTTTGGAGCATTTCATGCTTTGAAACGGCTCCAGACTTCCTTCCCTTTAAAACTAAAATCTCCTTTGCACAATCTCTTCTTCTTCTCTTGATCGTTTTCTTGATGCTAATGAAGAGTTGTTAAATAAGCTTGAGCGCCTTCAAAATCTGACTATTCGTTTCATCTATGACTTACGTAAATTCGACCATGTAACCTATTTTCGCTAAGAGCTTAAATAGTTCCCTATCCGTCAGCGTTGTCATTTTCATATCCTTACCCAGCTTTACAGCATTCTCAGTAATCCTCGCTCTCTTTCTTATCTCCGTGAACGATTTGAACTTTTGTCTTCTTCTAGGGACAAGCCGGTTCGTGCACGTACTGTCTCTCTTCTTAAAACTCCTGTGCACAAATCGTGTGCATTCGGCCAGTCCTTCACTGTCGTGGCCATAAGATTATGGAATTCGCTTCCCCTTAACATCAGAGACTGTCCTACACTCGGTATTTTTAAAAAGAGAGTGAAAGAATACTACCTTTCAACTCCATGAGTATCTGTAAATAGCACAATATTTATTGTAACTATTTTTATCTTATTTATTGTAAATATTATCTAGATAAATAAATATGTTTTCTTGTTTAAATAGTTACTTCATTATTATTTATGTAGGTATATTGTTGTTATTTATAATCATAGGTTGTAAGTTTATTAACATATTTTGGTGTACACGAATGTATGTCTACTTTTTAATATGACTTCTCTTTATCAATCCGGGTTTTCTGAAAGAAATCTCTTTTAAGAGATAAGCTCGCCTATTTACATTATATATCCAAGTACAATGTGAAAAAAATATGTTTCTTTTGTGTACAATAAAGAATATGAACATGAATATGTATATAAATATTGCACATCGGCTTCGTAGAGCGTCGTCGTCTCTGTAACCGGACTGTTAGTGCGTCGTGTGACAGAGATGACGCTACAATACGATGTGCGATATTTACTGCCACGTACTGTATATGAGAAGCGCCACACAGAAAGCAGGGCCCGGGGTGGTTAAAAGGCGTCACGCTAGGCTTTTATATGTGTCGTCTCTCATTCAGTTTCAAAGTAATTCGCCTGCCAACGCACACGCTACACATTCTGCGTGCTGAGTTTGTAAAAAAAAGTCTAGAAAAAGTTACTAAATCTGATAATAAATATCATTATTTTTACAAAAATATATTGGTATACTGGTGAAAAGAATAAATAAGGAAGTAAATTTTAAATAGTGTTTTAATTTTTATATTAGAAGAAAGTGTAGATAGGTTATAGGCGAACGGCGAGTGGCACGTTAAAACTTGGCTAGTTTGCCAACCTGAACTCAATATCGCGTTGGCAGCAGCATAATTATTACTTCCACTTTTCAATATGACATTGCAATAGTACGTAATTGACTGAAGTCATTTATGTTATCTGCCATTTCAGAAGTTTGATTCTTGTGTAGTTAACCTATCTACACTTTTTTCTAATATCGTTGCATTAACAATAACAATAATAATAAAGATTATAACCAACTAAATAGTTTACAAATTTTCTTTAAAAACGTGGGGCGTCTAATGGAACTATATGTTTTTGTTGCTAGGCGATTTTAATATTACTAATGCAATCTGGGTCTTAGAGAATGGTTCCGTCTCTTTAACAATAACTGCCACAGACGATCCGAAGGTGACATGTCTTTCTGAGTTTTCAACTTATACATCCCTTTGTCAATATAATCATTGCCATAACATAAACAACCGAATTCTTGATTTAATTTTGTCAAATGTAGACTGTATTGTCATACCCCGTAGTGATCCTCTAACACCAGAAGACTTGCACCACAAATCGCTTGAATTGACCATATCTTTACAAACACCACCCAAACTCAAAGAAAATACACGGGAAAAATGTATGTTCAGCCTGGGACATTATACTGCGAATTCTTAAGGGTTAAATGATATTGACTGGTCTGTCCTTCAAAGCATGAAAATTAATGAATGTATTTTATATTTCTATTCAGTACTTAACACATTAATTCAGGACCATGTACCTAAGCGCACTGTTCGAAACAACAACAATGATCCACCCTGGTTCTCTTCCTCTCTCATTTAATTAAATAAATAAAAAGCTAAATTACATAAAAGATGGAAAAAATACAGAAATCTGCTTGGTTATAATGAATTTAAGATTTTAAGGTCCCGAGGGAACAAGATGGAAAAAGACAATTACGATAATTATGTCAAACACGCGGAGGAAAACATAGCAAAGTCACCTACTCACTTTTGGACTTTTTTTAAAACAAAATCCGATCATAATGCTATACCGGATTGTGTAACTTACAATGATAAGTGTTCTGATCAAGGTGAAATTATATGTGACCTATTTAATCAGTACTTTCACTCAGTGTTTGTTAAGACTGATAATCATACCGATCTTCCTAATTATGACCTCGCCGCTAATTCCCCTGAAGATATCGCATTTATCAACGTCTCTGAAAATTATGTCATTAAAGAATTAGAGCATATAGATGTTCATAAAGGCGCAGGATATGACGGAATTCACCCATTATTCATAAGAAAATGTGCTAATGCTCTCAGTATCCCACTTACAATTATTTTCTCTAAATCCCTCAAAGAAGGCTCTTTCCCTAATCTTTGGAAGAAGGCACTTGTAACGCCAATCTTTACGGGAGGTAACAAAACAAACGTCACTGATTATAGGCCAATTTCTAAACAAATTATATTTGGAAAAATTCTTAAAAAATCACCACGATGCAATTATCGGCTTCCGTTAGTCAACATGTGTCTTTAAAACAACATGGTTCTGTGAAGGGCCGCAGCGTCAAAACAAACTTACTTAGCTTTACTGACTTCGTCTTGTCTGCTATGGAGGATGGCCATCAGGTAGATGCTATGTATACCGATTTTTCAAAAGCTTTTGACAAAATTTGTCATAATGCGCTCATTTGAAAGCTCATCCAGATTGGTGTACACAGCGATCTGCTTAGATGGATCGCATCTTATGTTAGTAGACGTTCTCAAGCAGTTGCTCTTAAAGGTTTCATTGATTCTGGTGTCCCATAGGGCTCTCATATGGGTCCCCTGTTGTATATATTATATATAAACGACATGAGTGAAACAGTCTTTATGAATTGTGACCACTTGCTCTACATTTACATAGCCTGGTCTCTTATTGTGCAATTAATTCCTTATTCCTCAATGTTGAAAAATGTTTAACTATAAGCTACTCTAGACGACGCCATACTATTTTACATAATTACGAGCTGACAGGTAAAACCTTAACGCGTGTCGATCATATAAGGGATCTCGGTGTTATCTTGCACGCAAAAATGGATTTTAAAAACCATGTTGATTACGTGATTAAAAAAGTCTATAAGCGCCTTGGTTTCATTCTTCGGATTTGTCAACCTTTAAAGCGTGCTATAACATAATAATATAAAACGTTATTTTCTGTTTTTGTTCGAAGTATCCTTGAGATCTGTAGTGTTTTTTGGTGTCCCTACCAAATCGACACAAAAGAAACATATTTTTTTCACATTGTATATCATGTACATAGGCGAGCTTATCTCTTGAAATAGATTTCTTTCAGAAAACCCGGATTGATAAAGAGAAGTCATAATAAAAAGTAGACATACATTCGTGTACACCAAAATATGTTAATAAACTTACAACCTATGATTATAAATAACTACAATACACCTACATAAATAATAATGAAGTAACTATTTAAACAATAAACATATTTATATATGTAGATAATATTTACAATAAATAAGATAAAAATATATAAAAATAGTTACAATAAATATTGTGCTATCTACAGATACTCATGGAGTTGAAAGGTAGTACTCTTTCACTCTGTTTTTAAAAGTACCGAGTGTAAAACAGTCTCTGATGTTACGGGGAAGCGAATTCCATAATCTTATGGCCACGACAGTGAAGGACTGGCCGAATGCACACGATTTGTGCACAGGAGTTTTAAGAAGAGAGGCAGTACGTGCACGAACCGGCTTGTCCCTAGAAGACAACAAAAGTTCAAATCGTTCACGGAGATAAGAAGGGGAGCGAGGATTACTGAGAATGCTGTAAAGCTGGGTAAGGATATGAAAATGACAACGCTGACGGATAGGGAACCATTTAAGCTCTTAGCGAAAATAGGTTACATGGTCGAATTTACGTAAGCCATAAATGAAACGAAAAGCCAGATTTTGAAGGCGCTCAAGCTCTTCATTGGCATCAATAAAACAGACATTGGCATAATCAATCAAGGGAAGAAGAAGAGATTGTGCAAAGGAGATTTTAGTTTTAAAGGGAAGGAAATTCTGGAGCCGTTTCAAAGCATGAAATGCTCCAAACACTCTTTTACTGATCCCATTTATGTGAGGAGCCCAAGAAAAGCTGCTGTCGAATATAACACCCAGGTTTTTAGCAGTTTTAGCAAACACAATAGGAACTCCATTCATTTTTACAGCTTGTATAGTTGAGTTACTCAGTTGCCTTAACATGTATGGAATACCGAGCAGCAAAGCTTGCGATTTGTTTGGATTGACGAGTAGACCATAAGATTTTGCCCATTTTTCTATTTTATCAAGATCATCATTCATTTTTCTAATTGAGGACTCTGCTTCATTCACTGGGAAATAGAGATGGTAGCGAGAACATAAAGTGTTAGTGATTAAGTTAATAAAAACTGAAAACAGAACAGGAGAGAGAACGCCACCTTGAGAAACGCCAGCAGTGAGCTCACAGCACCCTAATGTAACATCATCAAAGCGAATGCACTGCCACCGACCACGAAGATAGATATCAAACCATTCTATTACTAGAGGAGATACTTCAAGAGAGCCTAAGACCCCTAAAAGTACTTCAAAGTTGACACAATTGAACGCACTGCTAAAGTCTAATAATGTTAATACAGTCACTTGTTTGCTGTCGATTGCGAAACGAATATCGTCCGTAACCTTAAGTAGAGCAGTAACTGTACTATGTCCACTACGGAATCCTGACTGATATGGATTCAGTAGATTATTTTTGGAGAGGTAAGATAATAAAAGTTAATATGATTTATCTCCGCGTACTGTACTTACATTGCTGTAATCTGCCTCCTGACACCGTGCTATCATCGCACTACGCTTCTGCCCCGCTTGTGTGGCAAACCTTTAAAAATAACTGGCCTCTAAACAGAACAACCTTATTTAATTGGTTTCTAATAGTTTCCTTAGATAAATTATTAATTTTGCATTTATATTTTAACCGAATGTTAAAATAAATTTCTTTAATGCATTTCATTATTAAATATCTATGACCACTTAAAACATCTTGGTCAAAATTGTGGCGCACCTAAAGGGGCTCCACTATGCTAAACATCAGTTTTGCATTGGATTCAGTTCCGTTAATGTAGATGGTAAAAATTTGAAAAAAAATATGGCGTGTTTTTTGACTCAAGACAATTATTAATTACCTACCAAATACCTACGCGATTGGTCTATAGTTACCAGGCTTCTGCTACACTTATTTGGCGTAGTTACAGTGCGAATGACGGTATTAAAGAGGTCCTGTTGCTGTCTGGGTATAGGGTAACCTCCAACTTTCAGGAGTTTGGTTGTGATGCCATCTTCACCCCGCACCTTGTCGTTTTTCACATTTTGATCTCCGGGAGATCATCGGTGTAATGGCGGATCAAAGGTGCACGTTTGTCGTTCTCATCGTGAGCAGGCTGGAGAGCGTGTGAAGAATAGGAGTCCATAAAAGTTCTCGATTTCAGCGAGGACTTCTGGCCTAGAGGTTCTATTGTCAGATGTCTTCAGCTTCCTCAGATTAGTTCCTCCTATTTGCTGGGCAAAAACTTTTAGAGAATTTGTTTCGCTCAATCGCTTCTTTATTGATGCGACTTTTATATTGGCGCAGGTCAAAATGGATTTTCCTTTAAACGCACTTGTTATAAAGAGGGTAATCTGCTTAGTCTGAATAAATTTTCCGTCTTTGTCTCATCAGATCCAAAGTTCCGTTTAAAATCTTACCTTAATTGAGTACCGGTATTGAGTAAGGTTTTTGAAAAAATAGTTTTTAATCAATTGTTATTTCATTTTTATTTAAATAAGTTGCTTCACTGTAAACAATATGAATTCACTAGAGGGAGGTCAGCCACAAATGCAGGAGTTGCTTTAGTCAAGCACATTTTTGATGCTTGGGAAGAAAAACAGGATGCGTTTGGTGTATTTTGTGACCTCTCGAAAGCCTTCGATTGCGTTAATCATGAAACACTCTTTTGTAGATTGGATCACTACGGAGTGAGGGGCAGATTTTTGGCGTTATTGAGGTCATATCTTAGTGATCGTATTTAAAAGGTAGCCATTAATGGGGTAAAATCATGTGGAGCATTAGTTAAAATAGGTTTCCCGCAGAGTTCTGTATTTGGCCCCTTGTTGTTTTTAATTTACATAATTGACCTTTCTTATTTAGTTAATAACTTAACTAAAATAGTAATATTCGCAGAGGACACGTCGCTTATTTTTAAAGTGAATAGACGTAAAAATATCCATGACGACGTGAATACAACTTTATCACTGGTGCTTGATTGGTTTACTGTAAATAATTGGGTTTTAAACGCAAAAAATACAAAATATTTAAAATTTACGTTACCAAATGTACTTCAAGTGGATGTAAATGTGCTTTTGCAAGCTAGAGTTGGTTAACAAACCAAGTTTTTAGGCATAACGATAGACTCTCGTCTTCAATGGGGTCCCCACATAGAAGACCTATGTAGTGGACTTAGTTAGGCCACGTACGCTGTTAGACGCATAAGGCAAATTAGAATAGAATATAGTTTATTTGCGTTATTTGGTACTTAATGTTCTTAAATTGAGAGGTAAAGTATTACAATGTACTTACATAATAACTTTTATTATTAAATATGCGATGACATTTTAAGTGTTCTTAAAATATAGTTTTAAAAAGTAGGTTACGTCATACTGGAGACCTAACAAGCGATCAGAAAACGAATCAACAACACGTTTTGCCAATTTCGCAAAATAAAATCTTGACCTCCCATAGTCATGGGCTTGCGTTTATAAGGAACAAGAAAAAAGAAGAAAGATTACGAATTGCACAAAAAGCGTCCTCAAAGCTTGACATCGACCACATACCAAGTCTACAGTATGAAATAATGAAAATGGAGTAATAATATTTTATTTCTAGAACATTATGTCTTTACATAAAGGGCTGTGATAACCCTAGTAAGTTTATACAAACCTGTAACAGGGTTACCACGCTCTTCCGCCAGTGGTTTTAAACATACAAAAAAACTAAAATAAAATAAAGATAATACAGATTAATTCTATAATGTTTAGTGTATGAGAGATTGAGAGGGTGTGTATGTATGTGTGTGAGGGTGTGTTTGTGTGGTCCTAAATGTGAGACGTTTTGTCGGTCTACAGACCCAAAAGTGAGGCGCCTGTCAAAGCAAGGTGGTCTCACATTTTTTCGTGGTTAATCTGACTTTATTTTCAAAATCTACGGCCTTTGATTGGTTAAAAACATACTTTTGACGACCCAATCAGAGGCATTGAAATTTTCGCCTCGCTTTTGGTAACTTTGACAGGTCGTGTGTGTGTTTATAAAAAAAAATCCGAAATAGGTAGTATCAGGGTGTGCCCGCTAGGTGGCATAATAGTCAAATATATGTTAATAATGTTGTGTCAAATCGGTGTAAAATTGAAAGCGCCTCGGAATTTAAAACACGTCTTTGTTTGTGTATCGAATATTTACACTCATTTGAAGATGCCGTTAAATAAGAGTACATATCGCGCCAAAAAACTTCTAGTTGAATCGCCTCGTATTCAGAATGGATTAGAAGTTAAGCGCGATCTGTATATTGCATGACATTGTGTTATATTACTTGGTGATACCGTTTGAATGATTATTTAATTATATTATTTTAACTTAGTATTTTGATCTCAGAAAATGTTCCTATTTTGACATCCAAAAATGTTTTACTTTTCAAGTTATTCATGGCTGAATAATTTCCTTAAGTAATAATTAAAATAAATCTAAAAATGTAAAAAAAGAACTATTGTTTCATACATTGTGGTCGAGTAGGTATGAAACTTTTTTATAAAGCAAATTTTTTTTTTTGCGATTTGAGGTTTAGTTTCATTGTAAAAGTTATGAGCATCGACGAGTAATATCGCCATTCCGGCTTCCACAACATCATATTTAATAAATGTAAAAAGTGAAACTAGTGCTATTTGCACCAAGCTGTTGAATGAGAAACATACGTAATTGAAACACTTGAATAAATTCTGAGAGCAAAAACGTAGTTAAAATTTAATTTTAATTCAAACTGTAACACCGAATTACATAACACAATGTTATACAATATACAGACCGTGTCTAACTTCTAGGTTGCTCTAGATACGAGGCGATTCAAATAAAAGTTTGGTACAATCCATACAATTATTGTATATTCTTGCATATCCTGAGAGCAAAAAACGTAGTTAAGAGGCTATGCGAATTTTATTTTTGTCACTGTTACTCCAAGCGAAAAATCGTGCTGTGCGAGAGGAGTGGATTCAGGGCAAAAGGGAAAAAAGTTAGTTTTATATTTTTATTCAAAAAATTAAACTAGCTAGCAAATTTTCCAATATCAAATGTCTAGACATTGTTAAAACCCATCCAATAAAATATGTTTGAGTTTTGTACGTGGCTGCTACTCGTTAAACGAGGAGAAAAGGTGTGTTAGAAAACCTCATATCAAAATGATTTATCCAAACACGTTTTCCAAAATCAAATCCCTAAATTATATAGTCAAAATGCATATACCAGGAACTGATTATAATATTCTATGTATTTCATGAAATACACAGAAAAGAAACACCCGTATTGTTTTCGCATATCGCCTTAAAATTTAATTATAATTCAAACTGTAATACCGAATTATACAACACAATGTTATACAATATACAGATCGTGCCTAACTCCTAGGTTGCTCTAGACACGAGGCGATTCAACTAAAAGTTTGGTGTAATCTATGCAATAATTGTACAATAATTATACAATAATTTTATTGTACAATAATTATACAATAATTGTGAATCAGAATCAGAATCAGAATCAGAATCAATCGTTTATTTGTGAAACATAGGTGTATCATTATATTTTTTACAAGATGGTGGTTGTTTCGCGTTTGACCGCTATGTTCTGCCTTAAAGTATAGCATACAAATATTAAACACATGCAACTTTAAACATGCTCATTAAACAAAAAATAGACATTTATGAAACGTTATGAATATTATTTACAATAGATGATTATATTACACATGTCAAAAGAAATAATTAGCATTTAAATAATCATTAATTGTACAATGTCACTTATCAATAAGCAATTATAAATTATTATATTACACATGTCAAAAGAAAGAATTTGCATTTAAATAATCATTAATTGTATAATAACACTTATCAATAAGCAAATTAAATAATTTTCTTCTTAAATAAAATTATATCTAAATCTTTTATGTGTTGTATAATAATTAAACAATAATTTTATTGTACAATAATGATACAATAATTGTATTGTACAATAATTATACAATATTTGTATTTTAGAATAAATATACAATAATTGTATAGATTGCACCAAATTTTTAGTTGAATCGCCTCGTGTCTAGAGCAACCTAGAAGTTAGTCACGATCTGTATATTGTATAACATCGTGTTATATAATTCGGTGTTACAGTTTGAATTATAATTAAATTTTAAATACGTTTTTTGCTCTCAGGATAATATATGTTTAAGTGTTTCAATTACGTATGTTTCTCATTTTATGTTTTTTTTCGGAATATGTTTCAACAGCTTGGTGCAAATAGCACTAGTTTCACTTTTTACATTAATTAAATATGATGTTTTGGAAGCCGAAAACTGGCAATATTACTCGTCTATGCTAATAACTTTTACAATGGAACTAAACATAAATTCCCGAAAAAAAAATTTGCTCTTTCGAAAAGTTTCATACCTTCTCGACCAAAATGTATGAAACGATAGTTATTTTTTAGATTTTCAGATTTATTTTTCGGAAAAATGTTTATATGGACGACGTGTAGGTTTCCGGTTTCCGCAACATCATTATCGAACTATAAAATTGATTGCTTTCCGCCCCAAACTGTTATTAATAAATGAATAGTTAACGAAAAAAAAAATACTTTTTGTATAAAATGCCAAATATTTATAAATAATGATATATTTAAATAATCATCTATACTTTTGTATTTCTATTTACGTTGTCCGGGTGCTAAGTGTTGGATGCTATATCGGGCACAGTTTTTCCTGAATAAATTTCTGACATTTGCATAATATAATTTCATTTTTAATTTAGAAATTATTAATTGAAATAATTAACTTGTTAAAGTGCTTTTTTAAAATACCAATTTATGTTATAAAAATAAATGAATGTTGAATCTTGAATAGCAATAAACTCACAGAACAAAAAATATGTTCTGTAAACAAACTGGTGTGAATAATCGTTTTTTTTTAGCGTGTTGGAAAATAGTATACCCTTATCATACAACCGTATCATAATTAAGAGACGGCCTCCAATTTATGCTTTTGACGTGATCAAAATCAGGTCTCTTTACACACAACAATAGCTTATAATAAAGCTGTCTTGATTTTGTGATTTTGGCAATACCAAAACCGAGTCGTATTCACACACTCAAAACCGAGGCGGTTTACAAACACCGTATGTTTTAACATATAAATATGAGGTGGAGTCTCACAATTGTGCACGCCTCGGATTCGGGTGTGTTAGCACTTTTACCTTTTCACTTATATCTTTCGTCGTAAACGTGATAGACATACATGGAATAGGCAGTTAGAGTGAGAAAACACTAGACAAGCTTAAAAAATGTATAAGTAGTAAAATATATGCATAGATCACTGAGGTCTCGCTTTTGGGTTTTCTTTTTTATGCGTTTATTGAGTAAATACAAGAAAAATATACAATATTATAAAACTTATACAGCTAACGGAAACCATAAAGAGGTTTATGTGTCGCTGCAAGCGCTCACAACTAAAATTTTACTTATTTAATTTTATCAATTTCTTTATCGAGATAGTAAAGCCGATTTTGAAGGTTTTAGTTTTAAAATAAGAAACCTACTAAAAAACTTAATTTTTAATGACAACACTATTTTTTGCTATTTTGAAGCGCACACTAACTAAAATTATCAAGCTTTTAGGATGCTCCTAAGTTTAATTCACAGATTAAGAATGCACCATTAATCAACAATAATATTGACAATAATCAACATTATGGGTGATTGGATTTGGTCAGTATGGCAAGCAATCAGTATTTCTACTTCTTGGTATGTCTACGCGTATGGTCAAACCGGTCGGGGAATGCGTCCCCCGCCCCTCTCTGCGTCCCGCGAACCACTTCTCCTTTGTCTTACCTCGTGACCACACGTGCGATTTACTTGTATAAACTAATGAATATACCAGCCCCCTATTGTGTGAATTAGTCCATCTTTTATTTATTCTGGATCCCTCACAATGACTATGTTGTAAATTATTTTATTTTAATGTTTTGGTATTTTCCCCAGGGTTTTACTAACTGGACCATTGTTTTTGGACAACCTACTGATAAAATTATTCAAGAAAGATTACCAGAATTGATCATTATCAAAATTAAATAATTTTATCTGTCACATTCATAATTAATTTAGTTATGTAAGATATTTTTTAAGATTATTGTGCTGGCAACACTTAACAACTTTGACAGACGAGACGAGACGATAAATTATTTTCTTTGAATTTTTTGAAATGAACAAAATGATCATGAATAACAGCAGGAGAAGGTCGAACAAGAGAAAGACAGACGAAGCTCATGTTGGAGATTACATACATGCTCATGATTTTAGTGCGTGGTAAGTTTTGATCAAGATAAAATCAAAAAAACCTTTTAAAAAACCTTCAATGGACTGGGTGCTAACGTTTATCTGCTTTTCTAGTAGTCATGGTTTGTCTATGACCTTTATAAATTAACAAAGATTTATTTTAAAATTAACTTTTAACTTGTGAAAACCTTTTTACTTAAATAAAACTACTTGCATAATTTAGGGGCGAAATAAAAGTAATAAACCTTTATTAACGAGTATTTCCTAGAACTTTTAAAATTGTCTTTAAACTTGTGCCAAATATAATTTTTAAATAAAACTCTTGCACAGGAATAGGGGCGACATATGATTTATTTTTCGATAATAATGGTCTAGAAAAATCAATAACACAAAACACTCCTTTTTTTGGGGCAGTAGTTTAAAAATACAAGCTAACTGTTTAGTATCAAACCTCAACATCCCAGACGACAGCCTGCGCATCGAGCCCGGCTGACAGCAGCAGCCGGCCGCCGGCGCCAAAGTCCACCGCGAGCGCGGGGTAGCTGTGTGCGAGCAGCGTATGTAGCGGCCGCAGCTGTGAGTGCTCCTCGTGCCAGCGATATACGCGCACCGCACCGTCACTGCGCACACACGCACACGTATCTGATTGGTAATGTTGCAGTAAAATTCCGCCGTTTATAATAAATGGTATTAACAGTTTCTAATAGCTCGCTATTTTACTTACATGTATGTACTTACATGTATGTACTTACATGTATGTACTTACATGTATGTACTTACATGTAAACCTAAAACGCTTATCCTCGCTCCGCTCGTCGTTTACAGATTCCGTCAGCCGATTAAGTTGTCCGGAAATTTCAGATTTAAAAATATCGATAGAGTCCTTTAAAGTATTAAATTTTGTATCAATAAGTGACATCAAGCTATCAGAGTCTATATTAATTATCGAAGACATTTCTCCGACGTTATCATTCCCTGTGTTAAGAGAAACTGGACTTCCCAGTCTCGTTTGTTTACAGATTTCATTTTTCCATTTTGACTTGTTCATAGGGAGTATTATTTTGAAAGAACTACAATCCAAACCAGCGCATTCATAATAAATTACTTTTGAGCATGTAGCGCATTTTAATAATTCTTCCATCTTAATTATCAGTTTGCATTTGTAGCACTCCATTTCTGCCAGCACAGCGCCACCGCAAAGATAAAGTAAACTAGGCGAATACCTAATTGCGGCAAGTGACTCACGTAGATCCAGCAACCGTACGACGCGTAGCAGCCGCGTAGCTTTAGATAAAGTAAACTAGGCAAATACCTAATTGCGGCAAGTGACTCACGTAGATCCAGCAACCGTACGACGCGTAGCAGCCGCGTAGCTTTAGATAAAGTAAACTAGGCAAATACCTAATTGCGGCAAGTGACTTACGTAGATCCAGCAACCGTACGACGCGTAGCAGCCGCGTAGCTTTAGATAAAGTAAACTAGGCAAATACCTAATTGCGGCAAGTGACTCACGTAGATCCAGCAACCGTACGACGCGTAGCAGCCGCGTAGCTTTAGATAAAGTAAACTAGGCGAATACCTAATTGCGGCAAGTGACTTACGTAGATCCAGCAACCGTACGACGCGTAGCAGCCGCGTAGCTTTAGGTAAAGTAAACTAGGCAAATACCTAATTGTGGCAAGTGACTCACGTAGATCCAGCAACCGTACGACGCGTAGCAGCCGCGTAGCTTTAGATAAAGTAAACTAGGCAAATACCTAATTGCGGCAAGTGACTTACGTAGATCCAGCAACCGTACGACGCGTAGCAGCCGCGTAGCTTTAGATAAAGTAAACTAGGCAAATACCTAATTGCGGCAAGTGACTCACGTAGATCCAGCAACCGTACGACGCGTAGCAGCCGCGTAGCTTTAGATAAAGTAAACTAGGCAAATACCTAATTGCGGCAAGTGACTTACGTAGATCCAGCAACCGTACGACGCGTAGCAGCCGCGTAGCTTTAGGTAAAGTAAACTAGGCAAATACCTAATTGCGGCAAGTGACTCACGTAGATCCAGCAACCGTACGACGCGTAGCAGCCGCGTAGCTTTAGATAAAGTAAACTAGGCGAATACCTAATTGTGGCAAGTGACTCACGTAGATCCAGCAACCGTACGACGCGTAGCAGCCGCGTAGCTTTAGATAAAGTAAACTAGGCAAATACCTAATTGCGGCAAGTGACTCACGTAGATCCAGCAACCGTACGACGCGTAGCAGCCGCGTAGCTTTAGATAAAGTAAACTAGGCAAATACCTAATTGCGGCAAGTGACTTACGTAGATCCAGCAACCGTACGACGCGTAGCAGCCGCGTAGCTTTAGGTAAAGTAAACTAGGCAAATACCTAATTGCGGCAAGTGACTCACGTAGATCCAGCAACCGTACGACGCGTAGCAGCCGCGTAGCTTTAGATAAAGTAAACTAGGCGAATACCTAATTGTGGCAAGTGACTCACGTAGATCCAGCAACCGTACGACGCGTAGCAGCCGCGTAGCTTTAGATAAAGTAAACTAGGCAAATACCTAATTGCGGCAAGTGACTCACGTAGATCCAGCAACCGTACGACGCGTAGCAGCCGCGTAGCTTTAGTTTCGCGTAGCGGCGTAGCTCGATGCTGCACGAAGTGGCGAAGGTGTTGATAGTCGTCTTGCTTGCCCGTACGTGTAAGATGCGTGAGTGTGCGTGAGACACCTCTCCGGTGCGTGGTATTTTAGCACGACGATGAATCACAACTTGTCCGTGATGATTGCTTCTTTGTGTTTTTAAATAATTCGAACGTTATTACACGTTTTTGCACTTTTTTCCACAGCTATACGATGAAATGATAAACTGACCCTACACTAAGAATAAAAATGTGTAGCTTCAATGAAAAGTAGTTGTTAGAGTTTAAATAAGTTAGTTTTTACTTGAGTTATGGATTTAAAAGTACGGAGCAAAAAGTTATACGTGCGCGCCAGTAAACGATCTACGACGATTTGAGAAAAAGGCTTGTAAATACTACTAACTAGAGCAAAAATGTCGTAACAGTTGAAGTTTTGCACCTTTTTCGGCCTAACTCTCATTCGATAAGCGTCTGAAAACGAGCGATAAGGAACTTCGTTCCAAAAATATGCGTCTGATAGCTATGAACCACCCAAAACACGTCACTACGTGGTTTGGTAAGATTTGTGAAATACCTGCATGCAGCCGCTAGTAGCTCCTCGTGTGACGCAAGACAGTTGGTGACAGTGCCCCGTCCACACCCTTCCTCAATCCAGACGCAGCCCACGTTAGTCGTCTCCTCCTCCCCCGACGGCGCCACCTCACCTTCCACCGACCCGATACCCTGACGTTGACAATACACATGTCATACTCGTGCATAGAGCTCCAACGCTTTTCATCTCTAGTGATATATCGATACCATCAATTGCGGCATATTGCAAAAAAAAAAGAACCCTATAACCCCAATTTGATACGATGCCCACAGCGCTTGATACGATACTGCGACTGCGAGTACCAACACAATCATGAGCGTTTTCCCTTTAACCTCTTTTGCCACCACACGTTTCCTCTATAACGTATCGCCAAATATCTGTTGGCAACGTACGATTGCTTTATCTGATTACCTTTATTGGACTGATAATTATATGCTCTGACGATGCATTGAACTAACATTTATTGGCAAAAAATCTGAATAAAACTTGAATTTTATTTCTCACCTCTAAGTCACCGAGTGCAAAATGTGCGAGTGCAACACAAGGGATGTTTGGGTCTGCATCCAAATTAAAATCTCCCAGCGACCATACTCGCGCCGTCTTGTCGTTGGAGCCTAAACAGTACAAAAACAGCAAAAATTATGCAAACAAAAACATAAACGTGAAAAAAGGGCAGACTTCGATACAAAGGCAGTACATGATTCTCGGATTCGACAAAAAAAGAATTGAGATCAAATGGGGTGTCAAGTTTCATGGAGGTTTCTTAAGTTATAACCATGACTGCCGGAATGGTCAAACCTTCACTTGTTATAAAAGAAAGTTTGTTAGGGTCCTTGCTACTGAATATGTAAAACTCGGCAAACTTTTACAGCTTAAGTCTCAACGATTACACCATACCATTGACTAAACAAACCATATGGAAGTTGAGTCCACGAGTGAAAGTGGACTAACTACGCGTCCATTGTGCCCGTTGCCGCACGGACTGTATTGTGAAATCGTATAAACCTACTCAAATAAAGTGAGAAAAGAGGATGATGGGTAAAAGTTTTTGTAAGTGGATTATTATTTTGTAATTTAAATACAGTTTTCATACAAAAGTTAAAAAGCTACCAGACCAAAATATATGAAACAACTGATATTTTTTTACGATTTCTCGATTTTTTTATTATGAAAAGTTGTTTGTATAGACGAGTACCATAGCAAGTTTTTGGCTTCCGCAACATCATCTTACTTAATATCCTGTTTAATATATACTAGCGTTTTGCCCGCAGCACCGGCCCAGTTTTTTCAACTCTGCCCCGTTTTTGGCTTGGACGTTATTTAATTAACACCACTTATCCGTCCGTAACCCTATTATAAATGCGAAAGTGTGTTTATTGGTTTGTTGGTTTGTCCTTCTTTTTTAATTTTTCGCATAGAGATAGTTTACGGGACTTTTCTGCTAGAAATATTCGCAATCGCAGAATAAACGTCATGGTACTGGCCAGACACAACACGAGGGGATACAGGGGTAGTTTAAAGTATGCGGCGTCCAATATCTGGAACGATCTACGTACCGCCTCCTTTGCAAAAGAAAATGACGCCCACTACGTTTACAAAACAAGTAAGAAAACTTTTTTATTAATTACAGTGTGAAATTTGATTGTTTTTTTGTGATTTTATTTATTTTCTATTTAATTTTATTAGGTTTTGGATACATTTCTTTTATTAAGTTTAGCCTAACTGCTTAATGTAATTTGTTTTCTCTATTCCGTGTTTTATTTGGATCTTGTTTATGTTTGTTTTTTTTTTATTTCTGATGTGTCGCTTAGTTAGTTTACTTGCAATTGTCTTGTTTCGTGTTTTGTACGAAAAAGGACGAGCTGAAAACCAGCGTTGTGCTGCTGCCTTAGCTCACAACAAATGCTGAGCTTGTTCCTTTTTAACATTTAGCAATTGGTAATTTTGTTTAATATTGAGATTGTTAAAATAATTGTATTTTCTTTCTTTCTTTCTTTATGGGTCGGAGACCTAGGATATTTTTTATCCCGTGAACATTGTAGTTAAATTTAAAACCTACCTGCAAGGAAGGAATATGTAATGTTTGTGTTATTTGTAACAAAAGGGACAAACTGAAAACCAGCGCTGTCAGTTGTTTGCAACTAGCAGCATTTGCAAAGTTTGGCCCTTTTTGCCAATTTTTTTTTCTGTGCTTTTGTGTTTCTTTTTTGCGGCAAATAAATACTTTTTCACTTTCAAAACTTCATGGTAAGCTGTTTGCTTGGTGTTTTTGGTGAAATAACTTCTTCAGTTTTCAGCTGCAGAAACTGGAAAGATTTTTCAGGTTTGTCAATAAAATACCAGGATCGTTGGGGTATGTTGAGTACTATTCCAGCTGATTCTAAAAAGTCAATTCCCAAAAGGGTTCTTGTTTATTCCGCTTCCGGTATAGCTGAAATGACTATAGGCAAGCTGCGATTTCCAATATTGATGGTGACTGTCGTAGTTACTAAAGTCATTAATTTGCAGCTGCCATCAGCTGATTATTACTAATTATATTAGCTGATTTTTGTGTGAACTGTACACCGGTTTTTAGAAGAATTTGGTACAACTTTGCTCCTGCGATGCTGGTTCTAGCAGCCGAGTCCAAGTAAGGGTATCCGTCCCATCCATTGATGGACACATTTATAGTAGGTGTTTTAACACCCCCTTGTATTGGTGTTGAGATCATTGAGTAGAAATGCACAGGTTTTGGTGGTGTTTCTTGATTTTTGCATGTCAGATGCACGACCGGAGGGTACCCGGTCTTTCCACCAGTCGTGCAACTGGACAAGATAAAACTAAACAGTGACCTAATTGTAACCTAATAGTTGTTAAAAGGTTCTGAAGAAAACTTCGAGGTACTATACAATTAAGTTTATTTAATTTTATCAAAACTAAAATCTAACATTCACAAGTTAAGGAAAGGTGTTCACGGAAAAAATTATCTTAGTTACAAGTGTTTGGCCAAGACCTTCTGTAGTGTTTGTGCACAATGTCTCGGTCACACGGGTAGTGGGGTAGTTGAGTGAGTCACGTGAGAGCGACAGGCGAGAGCGGACGTACATTTCCTACTACCTGCATACTGGTGTGAGAACGAGCCAAAGTACTTACGATACACGTCTTCTTACATGTGGCGACGAGAATAAAGGTCAGTGGAAGCAGTGCAGTTCAATAAAAACAATGATAATGTTAGATAAAATAAAAATAAAAACATTTTTTCTCGAGGGTAGAAAGTATGGTGTTAGTTGTTACATTGCTACATCATAAATTTTGCGTATTTTAGGTTATGTACAGATTGTCAATAAAGTCTAGAAATCAATAAGGGCGTCACTTTCTTTGCCAAAACAGAATTAATATGGCAGCACCTGAGATCTTTTGTATGGGGAAATCAGGTGTTACCGGTAAAAACAATTTAAGTTCTATTTCATGACTTTTTAAAAAAAGCGGTAATCCAACTTGTTCACCACGCTCAGCTGTGGTAGGAGGGTTGGTTATGTGAACAAACTAACCAAACGGGACTCGACATCGTGACCTTTCACAGATATGTCAAATTAGCATTTTTGTTCTTTTATTGGTTTGTTCACAGACGTCGAATAGGGATTAATGTAAAAAAAAAAAAAAAAAAAAAACATTTTTTCTGCATCAAAACAAATGACTGCGTAAACGCAACCATATGTACCTCAATATTTCTAACATTATAGAGAAACCTTTACTAGAACAGTGTCTGTCGACCTAGATGTAATAAGAATTGGAACCCACCGAGTACTTAAGTACTTAAAATACAAATTGAAATCTAATAAAAAATAAAAATACCTACATGGATAAATTCAGTTAGTGAAGTCAGAATAAAATGTCAGTTGCTGGGTGTTGTGTTGTGTTGTCTTGTTGCAATCTAAACAAAGAATCGCCTTGTTCCATTTCGGACTAGTTTAAGCTGATAAGCCCATTTATTGTGCATTTACGAATCAATTTCCTCTTTTAGGATGAGATTTTATATTGAAATACAAACGTAGAATTTGTGATATGAGGTACTATTGCGTTATGTAGGTAGATAGGCAATGTTAATGACGACGTAAAAAGATTTTATGTCACCTCACATTGTTTTCACGGCTAATTGTGTGCGTGATTGGTGTTTGGCAGTACGGGCCTACATGAAATTGTGAACCGTGCGTGATTGGTGTTTGGCAGTACGGGCCTTCATGAAAATGTAAACCGTGCGTAATTGATGTTTGGCAGTACGGGCCTACAAGAAATTGTGAACCGTGCGTGATTGGTGTTTGGCAGTACGGGCCTACATGAAATTGTAAACCGTGCGTATTTGGTGTTTGGCAGTACGGGCCTTCATGAAAATGTAAACCGTGCGTAATTGGTGTTTGGCAGTACGGGCCTACATGAAATGTGAACCGTGCGTGATTGGTTTTTGGCAGTACGGGCCTACATGAAATGTGAACCGTGCGTGATTGGTTTTTGGCAGTACGGGCCTACATGAAATGTGAACCGTGCGTGATTGGTTTTTGGCAGTACGGGCCTACATGAAATGTGAACCGTGCGTGATTGGTTTTTGGCAGTACGGGCCTACATTAAATGTGAACCGTGCGTGATTGGTTTTTGGCAGTACGGGCCTACATGAAATGTGAACCGTGCGTGATTGGTTTTTGGCAGTACGGGCCTACATGAAATTGTGAACCGTGCGTGATTGGTGTTTGGCAGTACGGGCCTACATGAAATTGTGAACCGTGCGTAATTGGTGTTTGGCAGTACGGGCCTACATGAAATGTGAACCGTGGGTGATTGGTTTTTGGCAGTACGGGCCTACATGAAATGTGAACCGTGCGTGATTGGTTTTTGGCAGTACGGGCCTACATGAAATTGTGAACCGTGCGTGATTGGTGTTTGGCAGTACGGGCCTACATGAAATGTGAACCGTGCGTGATTGGTTTTTGGCAGTACGGGCCTACATGAAATGTGAACCGTGCGTGATTGGTGTTTGGCAGTACGGGCCTTCATGAAATTGTGAACCGTGCGTTATTGGTGATTGGCAGTACGGGCCTACATGAAATGTGAACCGTACGTGATTGGTGTTTGGCAGTACGGGCCTACATGAAATTGTGAACCGTGCGTTATTGGTGTTTGGCAGTACGGGCCTACATGAAATGTGAACCGTGCGTGATTGGTTTTTGGCAGTACGGGCCTACATGAAATGTGAACCGTGCGTGATTGGTGTTTGGCAGTACGGGCCTACATGAAATTGTGAACCGTGCGTAATTGGTGTTTGGCAGTACGGGCCTACATGAAATGTGAACCGTGCGTGATTGGTTTTTGGCAGTACGGGCCTACATGAAATTGTGAACCGTGCGTAATTGGTGTTTGGCATCACGGATCTTCATGAAATTGTAAACCATGCGTCAAAAGGTGTTTTTGAAACAGGTTGCCCCAAAACACACACTGAACATGACAAATATGCTACCAACTCCGGAAAGGCTTGACCTCGATGGAGATAAAGGTACTATAAGTCTACGTTGGCAAAGATGGAAAAGATCTATAGACATCTATTTTGGAAGCGACAGAAATCGACGGTCCAAAGAAAAAGGGGTGAAGTTACTGTTTTGGGCGGACCTGCGATTCAGGACATAATTTATAATTTGCCAAGAGCTTATGTTGAGCCAAAATATAGAGTTGATGTTTTTAAAACAGCAATTAATGGTCTTGAAAACTATTTCCTTCCAAATCAAAATAAAATCTACGAGAGATATCTATTTCGTCAGATTTTAAAATTTGTCGTTAAATTACGAATTCAAGCAGATAAGTGTAAATTCACATGTTCAGAAGAACACCTGATCAACCAAATTGTAGAAAAATGTTCTTCGCCAGAACTACGAAAGAAAATTCTAACAATAAGAGACAGTGTAACGTTAGACAAAATCACTACAGAAGCTAATACTTTAGAGGTAGTAGGGCAACAGTTAGAAGGGTACGAACACAAAAACAAGACAAATGACAAATGAAATACAATCAAGACAAAATACATATGTTAATAACAGAAAAGAAAAAGAGAACAATGAGAGAAATAAAACAGGAGATGAAACAAAGAAGTGTTTAAGGGGCGAATACAATTCACATATAGGGCCAAACTAGGAATTAAAGCAAAAAGAAAAAAATGAGCAGGCCCCAAAAAGGCAGATAGATAAAAACTATGATGAAACAACAAAATAAAAAAAATTAAAATTGAGAAAAATAGTGACGTTAACCGAATTGTCGAAAGAAGTAATATTGCGGAGGAAGAAAAAGTGCACTACATTTTCAACATGAACGATGATGATATGGTGGATTGTGAAGTAGGGGGAGAAAAATTTAAAATGCTCATAGATTCAGGTTGTAATTTAAATTATAACACAGATAGAACATGAGAAAAGCTTAAATATAATATAGTGTTATTTTCAAATCAATTGAAAGAAACTGATAAGCTTTTGTACTTGTAAGACAGTAAAACTCCTTTGGATATAAAAGGATCTTTTGAGGCATTAATTAAAGTTAATGGACGAGCAGAAAGAGCTACTATTTAAATAATCAATGATGGGTCAAGAGATTTATTGGGAAAAACAACGGCGATAAGATTGGGAGTTTTAAAATTGGGTGTAGGCATTTATCAGAGTGTCGAACCTAAAATCTTATTTCCAAAATTTAAGGACGTTCTTGGCGAAATTCCGATCGACGAAAAAGTAAAAAAAAAAAAATGAAAAAAAATTAACGAATTACCTACTGGACAAAGATATTATAAAAGAGGTGCGTGGATCATCTCGATGGGTTTCACCTGTGCCACTGATTATAAAAGAAAATTATGATTTAATGAAGAAATTATTAAGAAATACGATGGAACAGAAGGCAAACATTTAAAATAATTAGAAAGAAGAACAAGATAAGGCTTTTAGTCTGTTAAAGCAAGAACTTCCTACATTAGAGACGTTAAGGTATTATGATGTCAATGACGCTACACAAGTTATTGCAGATGCAAGCCCAGTTGGATTAGGCGCTATTCTTATACAAACTGATTCTAAAGGCGCTTGAATTATTGCTTATGGGAACCGAACATTTACAGATCTGGAACAAAAGTTTATGTTCGGTCCAAAATTACGTCCTTGTACACGCGTAGAGAGATGGGTACAAGCTTATTGGTACAAAATTAAACAAAGACCCAGAAAGGCTAACATAGCTGATCCTTTATCACGATGTGATTATAGCAAGGTTCCACAAGGAAAAGTTGAAGATTTTGTACATCAAATTGTTGAAGAAGGGTGTCCGCATGCTATTCTTATGCATGTTATCAAAAACGTCTTCGATAGTGACCAAGAAATAAAATGTATCAAATGACGAATTTATAGTTATGACTGGGATGAATCCGTTAAAGAATATAATAAATAATAATGAACTTTGCTTTTACGATAGCTAAGAGGGAACAATATTGTCATACCCAGAGAACTAAGGAAAGATGTTTTGAGCGCAGCACACGAAGGCCATGAAGAACCGTTTAAGGTCAAAAATTTGGTGGCCACGGATTGACAAGGACGCTGAGGCGATGGTGAAGGCATGCAAACTATGTATTCTTGTAGGACAGCCCACCAGTCCAGCACCGATGAAAAGGCGTGAACTCCCTGCAGTATCCTGGATAGATGTTGCTATGAATTTACTTGGGCCTCTGCCTAATAACGATTAATTGTTGGTAATCGTGGATTATTATAGTAGATACAAAGAAATAAAATTTACAAAATTAATTACTAGTGCATAAATAATAAAAATATTGAAAGAGATCTTTAGCCGCCTGGGGTATCCTGTTTCAATTACGGCAAATAATGGCCGTCAGTTCGTCAGCGATGAATTTAAAGAATACTGTCAACAGTGTGACGTTAGACTGTTTAGCACTATTCCCTACTGGCCTCAACAAAACGGAGAGGTGGAAAGGCATAATCGGGACATACTTAAGAGACTTAAAATCAGCCAGCTTCAAAAGAAGGATCTGAAGGAGAGTGTATGGGAATACTTAATGATGTACAACTCAACTCCACATTCTGTTACTGGCAAGACTCCTGCCGAAGACAAAGATAGGATTCAGAAAGAGAAAGGAAAAGAATATGGTGACAGAAAAAGAAGAGTAACGGAACCACAACTAGTAGAGGGGGATAAAGTGTACGTGAAAGAAATGGAGAAAGGAAATAAGTTGTCAGCCATGAAGAAATTGGACAAAGATTTAGACGAAACGTGATTCATCTGGAAAAAGTTGAAGGTGAATGGAAAGTTTACAATGAAGATTAAGGTGAAAACGAAAAAGATAATTCTGAAAAAAATGAGGTTTAATTAACCGTGTTAAGTGGTTATAAGTTTGATTATATCCAAGTAAATAAATTATAATAAGGAAAGGATGTAGTGTTTGTGCACAATGTCTCGGTCACACGGGTAGTGGGGTAGTTGAGTGAGTCACGTGAGAGCGACAGGCGAGAGCGGACGTACATTTCCTACTACCTGCATACTGGTGTGAGAACGAGCCAAAGTACTTACGATACACGTCTTCTTACACCTTCATTTGGCAATTTCCTGCCAAGACATTACTAAGACCTTAAGTACCTTAAAATAGTTGTGTTAGGTACCGCCTTAACATCTGGTAGTAATATTACATTGGAATTAGTATTGCCAAGACATAAATAAACATTTAAGTGATAACTAGGTGGAATTGTTACCGCCTTATCCACAGGTAACTAGATTACATGGAATCTTGTGAAAATTACATTAAATAAAAAAAACTTTAAAAGTAACAAAACTTGTAAACAAACAAGGGAAATAATTTTCTAAATAAAATCTAGCTCAGGGGAGCCGTAGATCCTACAAACAATAAATTTTTGTCGAACATACTCTTAAACCAAATCGTCTGGTACACCATTCAGTTCTACCAGGAAAGAAAAAATATTACAGAACATTAAATTTTACAGTTTGGGTTATTCGGTGAAACAGGAAGAAGAATTTACCCTTGAATACTAATAGGACACATAACTATGTGTCCTGAAAACATACCGTCCAAGGTATCTTAACTGTGTGTGGATGAAAGTAAAAAAATTCCAACACCTACTTGAATTATTCCATTAAACTCCACGGAAATAACACGCCGTCCACTGCCCCCTTCAAGGTCAACGATCCTCGTCCACGCAGACAAAAGGAACTTCTTACTGCGTACACCACGCGGCGATCACACCTCTGCCAGCTGAATCACGAAACTGGTAAACTCGGAAACATGAAGATCTTGTAAACACGAAGATCTTGAAAACAAAAACACCCTGGAATTAGAAGAGAAAAAACAATATTAAAACCTTTACCACACGGAACAATGAGAACAAAATTCCGGTGACTCAAATACAAAGAAAGCAATACATACCATGATCTGACGATAGTCAGAACTCCCTCCAACCCAACGAAAAAATTCCTTTTCAAAATCAATCCATACGCATATGTAAAATTTATCTGAAATACAAAAACAATAATATAGAACCATTCCACACAAATGAATAACCCAAATTTAAACTCAAAACAAACCTTAGAACTATCACGAAGTCGTGTTGGCAAAATCCGCCATTATTGTAAAAAAATAAGACACAAGACACGTCTTGAAAACCCAAAAGACTGATCGAGCAATGACCGGAAATGGTCTCGCTACTCCACCAGACAAAACGAACGAAGTTCATGTCAGCGAACAGAGGGTAAAACCGAAACTTTCCGGCAAGCAAATAAAACGACGCGAAAACTTTGTGATAACCGCACCTACAAAATTTGCAATGCTACATGCAGTTTGTACAGTTACTGCGTTAGACACAGACTGCGTTTTATATCGTTCTGCGAGTGGTAGTGTGCGTGCGTTCATGTTGGTAGAGACGGGCTTCAATGTATTGGGTTGCGTTTTGTCGTATGTATACTTCTTACAATTTGCAATTAAGTATTTTTTTTCGCTTCGAGTTAGAAGTCTGATTTTTTTAGGGCTCCGTACACAAAGGGTAAAAAACGGGACCTTATTACTAAGAGTCCGCTGTCCATCCATCCGTCTGACACCAGGCTGTTAATCATAAACCGTGATAGTTAGATAGTTAAAATTTTCACAGATGATGTATTTCTGTTGTTTGTCATTTTAAAATTGTGAATCCCATCAAAAACATAAAATGTACAAAAATGGCAAGTCTCGCAACGCAATCCTTCCACCGTAAAAAGTTGTGAGATCTTATGTAAAGCCAAGTCTGCTATTTTAGTTTTTATGGAAGCACCTTTTCATTTAAGTTAGTATGGGAGCACCTATTTAACAAATTTATCATAAATTGTTTCCTATTTAGTTACCTACCAACATTAAGTGACTGTATTAATATTAGTCATCTTTATTTCCTAATAAAATATAGTGACTTCGCAATCGCACAGCAACATATACAACATATCAGCTACCTAATACCAATTTATTAGCGATTTGAGAAGATATTTCTACGCATCAGTGCTTTATTTGTGCTCTGCGATTGCAAAGTCACCATATTTTATTAGGAAATAAAGATGACTAATATTAATACAGTCACTTAATGTTGGTAGGTAACTAAATAGGAAACAATTAATGATAAATTTGTTAAATAGGTGCTCCCATACTAACTTAAATGAAAAGGTGCTTCCATAAAAACTAAAATAGCAGACTTGGCTTTACATAAGATCTCACAACTTTTTACGGTGGAAGGATTGCGTTGCGAGACTTGCCATTTTTGTACATTTTATGTTTTTGATGGGATCTCATTTCTTTTTGTAGGTAGTCCTCCTTTTTTTCTTCTCGGGTAATATTTCTTGCACGTTTGCTGCGGATTTTCTTAAAACCCACTCCCTTTAACTGATCATTAGGACATACTCCTGAGAAACTAGTATCGGGAAGGAGCATTTCATAATGACCACCTAAGAAACTACCAGAGAATCGTAATCGTTTCACTGGCATCCCAGGATCGCCACCGAATGATCCTCTCAAACGGCCATTTTCGTAAACCTCGAACGTAAATGGATACAAAGCGGTGGCTGCCATAAGTTGGGATACGGAACCGTAGGTGGTAGTTTTCATCATTGCTGTCGAGTACATGTGTCTCCACGCTCGTCACACGTATAAAGTTGCATTTCATCCCCATGCGCTACCACATACTCGACTACCGCACACCTAATGTCATATGACGACTCAATGTTCCCATACATAGAGAATGACAAAGAATGGAACAAACATGTTCCATCTCCAGGTATAGGGACAACTAGGTGTGGACAAGGATTTTCATTTATGTACAATATTTCAGGTTCCATTGCAATATTAATTTTTACTGTAAGTTATTATTACTATTATCCACAATTAGATGCAACAGGAAGGTTAAAATTTCTTTTGACCATGAAGTGAAAGGCAGGCTTGTCAATCTAAACCACAGAGTACATTATTATGTCTAAACCTCTCAGAATAATAAGCTAAACCTGGTCTTTTTTGAATGACACACGAGTACATAGACATTTCAATGTACCTACATCATAGAGGATGCATATACAAATAAAACAACATTAGCCGCTTTATTTTTCCTTTAATATATTTAAAGCTTTACTTGATAAAAAACCTTTTACCTTGATTTTTAGGGTTCCGTATCATTAGGTTCCGTGAACCTATTACTAATCCTCCGCTGTCTATCCATCTATCACATGGGTCTACAGCTTCAGCCGTTATAGGTAGCGCGTAAATATTTTCACATAATGTATGTTACATTGTCCTCTATCACGGCAAATAATAATGTGGCCGATATCACAGCATAAAAAGTTCAATAAATGGAAATCCAAGGGGGGTCCAATTATTCGATGTTATTTGTTTCAGCTCTATCTTTATAAAACAACAATTTTGGGCATATAAATATAAGAGTTCCGTATTCAAAAGGTGCTGATTTGTTTATCAGGCGCTACCATTTTAGCGCCTTGTTTTTTGTCGCCTTGATGTTGCTATGTCATCTTTATTGTTGGTATTTACCATAATGATTTGGGGTTTCGTACCCATATTTTGTGATGGTAGTACGGAACCCTTCGTGAGCGAGTCTGACTTGCACTTAGCCGGTTTAATAGCGACTTAATTACGAAATGTTGATATTTATCTTCTTAAATAGACTAAATGTGTTTAAGGGTTCCTTACCCAAAGCACAAATTATTATAACAAAGGCTCTATCGTTAGAACGGTTATACATACAAGTTGAAAATTTAGGCAGACTACTTTAAAGTAAAATAATAAAAATTAGGGTTGCTTCCTAAAAAGGTACCGAATTGTTTGTCAGGCGCTACCGTTTTATCGCTTTGTTTTTTATCGCCTTGATGGTGCTATGGCATCTATGTTGTTGCAATTTACTTTTAGGGTTCCATACCTGTATTGTGTAGGGGTACGGAACCCTTTATGTGCGAGTCGGATTCGCAAACTACCGTTTTTTTAGTGACTTAATTACGAAATGTTGATATTTTCTTCTTAAATAGACTAATATTGTGAATGTGTGGAACATTATAAACCACCCTTTTTAGGGTGCCTTACCCAAGGAACAGATTATTATAACAAAGGCTCTATCTTTAGAACGGTAATACAACAAACAAGTAAAAGTTTAAACTTTGGGCAGTCTGTAGTAAATACTTTAAAGTAAAATAATGAAAATTTGGGTTCCGTACTAAAAAGGTACCGAATTGTTTGTCAGGCGCTACCGTTTTATCGCTTTGTTTTTTGTCGCCTTAATGTTGCTATGGCATCTTTATTGTTGTTATTTACTTTTAGGGTTCCGTACCCGTATTGTGTAGGGGTACGGAACTCTTTATGCACGAGTCAGATTCGCACTTAACCGGTTTTATTTTTTAGTTTTCGCACTTTAACTTTAACGTAGAATTTTTCGTTTTAGGCGTCTTTAATGCAAAGCAGCATACCACCAACGTCATCTAGTGTCATACAAATTTATAGATGCAGCTGGAAACATACATTTTGTATAGACTTTGTATCGAAATATTAAATTACCAACCGCAAATAACATTTTTATATTATTTTGTGGCAATGTACACTTAACACTAACCGCATGCAAAATTTTAAGTTTGTAGGCCTGCTAGAACACCTTTAGACTTTTGATGATGTGTCAGTCAGTCAGTGACAAAATAAGGGAACTTTGACTTGAGATATTTCGTAATCGAATATAGGCACAAAGTTGTAATTTGGGGTCAGAAGTAGGATCAGTAAGTACTCTTGGTTCCTGAAATTTCAGACTTCTAGCTTCACCCACAACGAAGATACAGGGGGGTTGAAAGTGCCGTGAGTTGCTTCGAGAAAAGGATGGTACGGCCGTTCCGCGTTTTTTCTGCGAGACTTTGCGGGGGCACTGCCGTGCCCCCAGATTTCTCAGCCGCTTTAATTTTCCTGTAATCGTTACGTTAGCTCATATTACGATGATTTTTTTTCTCATTTTTCGGTTTACGAGTTTTGGAGTAAAGGGGAGGGGATATAAATTTTGTGGTTTTTAGGGTTCCGTACCTCAAAATGAAAAAACGGAACTGTCTGTCTGTCCGTCTGTCTATTTGTCAAGACCCTTTTTCTCGGGCTCCGTATGAGATATCATGTTGAAACTGATATCTACTGCAGAAGTCTACGGTTTCATAGTGCTATAAAAAAATCAGGCTTTTAACTAGACGCGAAAGTAAGTTATTGCTCTTAATAAATACATTTAATTAAAATTTTTGACACTCGCAAGGGTATCAAAACCTATAGGGCACTTTCAGTTGAATAAGAAACTTCAAATTTCAAATTACAAATAGTTTTTATAGCACACACATTGGAAAAAAACGAAAATTACAAATATTTAATTATTTTCGAACTTATTAAAGTCCAACTTAATTAGACTATTAGATACATAGAGTTCAGTAGAGCGTAAGTATCAAGTTAAGTTGGTGAATTGTAACTGCAAGTGGAATTAATTACCATAACGTTACAAGGGTTCCGTCCATACCCGTATTGTGTATTCGACTCGTACTTGGCCGGTTTTTTAAAGATTTCTCAAAATCAGTGCCAGTAAATATAGTTAAGACATATGTTTTAAAAATCTGTTATTTTATATATCAACAATTTAATATCCATATTTTTTTTAAAGATTGTTTTTCTGTCTTTTGTATTGTAAATATTTTGAACAACTAAATTTTTTTTTTACAAAACCCATTGTGTGGGCAAATTTATGCTATTTTTGTGCCAAATTTCAATGCCTGAACGGTGCTTAAGTTATGAGGCTGTGACATACGGACGGACGGACAACGGATTCTCACCATAAAGGTTCCTTTTGTATATTTTAGGTACTACGGACCCCCAAAAATTGTGTCCCTATCCTTATTTACGAATAACTTCCTGTCAAGTAGCGTTACTTGTTAATGCTTACAACTATTAGGTTAATGATAAGAGAGGCATTGGAGAAAAAATCACTTGAAGAACTTGAATTTTTGAAGTTTTTCAAGTTAATTTGGCTGTCCTGGTTGCTTTGGATGAATTAAAACGAGAATAAATATATATAAATTAAAAAGTAAATGGACGTTACAAGTAAGCACAATGCACGAGAACAATACAAATATACAGCGTGTAACATGAGTACCGTTATAAACGGATGTACAAAGAAAGGCAGAAATTACAGGATATATAAACGTAAATATACAGTGTCACATGATTGCTATTACAAACGGACGCACAAAGAAAGAACAACGCACGAGAGATATATTCCAATATACGCGTACCACATGATTAGCGTTATGAACGGACGAACAAAAAATAGTACTATGCACGAGATTCACACGATTATATACAGTGTGCCACATGATTACTCTTCGGCGGCCATAAATTCTAGCGGGCAGACGTATATTTCACCGCTCATTCAGTTTAATTTTAAATTTGAAGTAAAAATTGAATATTTCGGTTAAAAAATTGTACCAAAAGAAGCGGAAAATTTCAAGTGACAAAAGTGCCAAATGTGAGAAAAATATACGGTGAATTAAGCAGGAAAAAACCAATAAATTGCCAAATAAATGGCCGTTACAAAACCAAAACAACCGGTGAGAGGACTTTGTACCTAACTTAGAACAAAGAAAACAAAAGCCAAACAATCGCAGCCACTAATCACCGAGCCCAAGCCAAGAATTTAACAGTCAATTTCGCCCTGTGTAGTACTTGCATCTGTAGCGTGTGCGGTAATACGGCCGCCTAAATTCTTGATGAATGATATAGGAGTGACGGGTTCAAATCACGGTCATTAAGAAAATCTTTTTTTCTGTTTTTCTTTTTAATGTTTCTTTACAATTGACACTAATTTAGAAAAAAGTACTCAAATGTATCGTGATATGGCTTCTAAGTGCGGAAAGTGCAATAACGATATTGTAAAGAAAAATTTCCTGTTATGTGTTAAGTGCAAAAACTACTACCATTTAGATTGCACAGGCATAAGTGAAAAGTTATTTTGTCTCATGAAACCGGAAAATAGAAAAAAATTAGAGTGCGACACATGCCGATATGCCGATATGTCGAAGTGCCGATCGAATGAGGAAGACAATCTCGAAAATTCCTTTGAAACACTGTTGGAAGAAGGAATAAATGAGGCTAATAAAAGCAACTCGGTGAATTTCGTAACTCGGAGGAAAAAAATTACCAAACCACTCTCGGAACCTTCATCTCAACTCGATTTCAACACAGATTCGGATGTGATGCATCAAAGTCTTCCAATACTGGAGATTAGTAATGGTTCACGCCTCATCGAACTGACGGAGGAAGTAAAGAGACTACATATGGAACTAGAAAGTGCTGATCTTGAAATCCAGAATCTAAATATCGAAAATAATATGTTAAGAAAAAAATTATCCGAATACGAAAATAAAATGAAACTTTTCAAAAAAGTTGGTATCGATGATATTTCCCTAGGATATCACAACATCCGAACATCATCGCCGTTAAATTTCTTATCGCCACAGTTTGTCAATGCAAAGAAAAATATGAAAGGACGGAAAAGTCACAATTTGTCATGTGAACTATTTAGTCAATTTAACGATACCAATATATATTCCAATACACAAAACGCTGAGCCAACCCTTCCCACAATGAACCCGACTGCACTGCTACCTGTTAATGTTCAGAGAAACGACGAAGAAAAGCTTGTGAAATCGCCTGCGGCTGCGTCGACAATGGTCTCAGAACTGCATATAGCGAGCTCATCCACGAAAAGGCCTGTAGATGGCGCTTCGAAGGCAGTTAACTACGATACGGTCATAGGTGGCGGTGAAACAACGCATGCGTCTTTGGTGGAGTTAGCGAGCTTCAAGAAGGCTAGACTACATGTCGCCACTGATGACATAAAAAACACTAAATACCTAACGTCTCCCAGCCATCAAAAAAAGCACCGAGTACTAGTTTTAGCGGACGAAACCGGTAGAAATATGAGAAATCTGTTAGAAAAATTTATTGGAGAAGAATATACTGTCACGGCTATCCTAAAACCCAATGCTTCCTTAGATCAAGTTCTGAATTCATGCAAACCAATATGTAAAGATTTCACCAAATCCGATTTCGTACTAATATTAGCAGGCTCACATGATACAAACCCACTTCGATTCCAATCTTTTCTGTATTACTATCTTAGTCTATTTACAGAGACAAATGTTATTATTGGTGAAATCTGTAAAAATAAACAAATTAATGAACTTGAGTTAAATTCCATGTTGAAATATGTAGCTTCAAATTTTAGAAACGTAAGCATTTTAGAACCATATCTATATCTAAAAAACAAATACCAAATTGATAAAATGGATACCTGTAGATGCATTGTGAGAACGATTTTACGAATAAATTATAAATATAATCAATTAAAAGTTAATTATAATAAAAATAAGAATAAAATTATTAAGTCTCAAACTCGTCACAGCAAAAACACGGAAGAAATTTTAACTGTGTTAACACAAACTGAGCCCCCACTGACTTTCCCTGAAACTGCAAATAGTAATAATGATTTTTTTCGTGATTAAACACATTCATATATTGCATCAAAATATCAGTGGTCTGATTAATAAATCGGACATGTTTACTGTAGGATTAGACAAACTTGAGACATGTGGAAAAAAAGTAGACATCCTCTGTTTTACTGAACATAATATGGTAAAAAGTGACATAACATTGTTAAGTATTCCCAACTTTACAACTGCATCATGTTATGCTAGAGATAATAGGAGAGGTGGGGCTTGCATCTTAGTAAGGACAGATCATAAGTTTAAAGAAATAAATACAGTTTGTAAAATGTCGGTACCAAACATAATAGAAGGTTGTGCCATTGAGCTTATTGAACATGGTATTGTAATTTTATGTATATACAGAGTGCCAAAAAATAAAAACAATGATCATTACTATGACATATTTTTTAATAAATTAAATGAGATGATAAACTTACTCATTTTCAATGGGAAAATGAAACTGGTAATATGCGGAGATTTTAATACCGATCTCTTAGTAAAAACAAAATTTTCTAAGGAATTTGAGGAGCTGGTATTAAGTAGTAATTTAAAATTTGCTATTAGACAACCAACACGTCCCTGTAGTGGAACATGTTTAGATAATATAATTCATAATATACGTGGTAGCAAAGGGGAAATATTCGAGTTCGCTGTATCTGATCATACAGCACAATTATTGAAGTGCCCTGTCAAGAAGACTTCGAAGCTCAAGTGCTGGTACTCGTTAAAACGGGATTATTCGAAAGAAAACATACTAAAGTTCGGTCAATGTCTGGAAAAAATACATTTTACTGACACATACTCCTCAGTGGATCCTGATGAAGCATTTGACAACTTTTATGACCTTTTTACTATGTTTTATGAGTTGTGTTTCCCTATTATAAAAGTAAAACATACAACAAAAAAATCCCCTAAATGGCTATCAAGAGGCATCAAAAACTGCAGTAAGCGCTGTAGGGACCTTCTTTGGAAGTACAGGACAACACGAACACAGGAAAACAAACACAAATTTAAAACCTATTCTAAAAGATTAAAACATGTCATAACACAAACAAAAAAGGCACAAAACAATTATCACATTACAGAAGCAAAAAATAAATCAAAAGCTACATGGCAAGTTATAAATCAAGCAAAAGACAACTTTCCTAGAGATTACATAGCACAAATAAAAACTAGCGATGGACTTATTAAAAACCCACGTGAAATAGCAGAAGCTTTTAATAATTACTTTATTGATGAAGTAGTACCAGTGACAAAGGACAACATAAAAAATAATAATTTACCACACATATTAAGCAAACCTCATTCGCTGTTTATGGAACCTACCTGTCCCGAAGAAATATATCATGTTATTACAAACTTAAAAAATACGAATAGTACCGGGTATGATAATATATGTACACGAGTAATAAAATATGTTTCTCTAATAATTGCGCCAATATTAAGTCACGTCACTAACCTATGCATCGAACGCGGTGTTTTTCCAAAGAAACTTAAACTGTCTGTTATAAAACCTTTATTCAAAAAAGACGATAAAGAAAACATGGAGTTCTACAGACCAGTTGCACTAATTTCCATAATGTCTAAGATCATCGAGAACATAATTCACCACAGATTATATAAATACTTCGAAACTAACAATATACTAGTGCACGAGCAAAACGGATTCAGGAAAAATAAAAATATTGATCTCGCGATTTACGATTTTTTAAATAAAATATATAAGAGAGTCGATAATCGACTGCCAATATTCGCACTCTATTTAGACATGACAAAAGCGTTTGATCACGTAGACCAAAAAATCCTATTACAAAAACTAGAAAATTATGGTGTAAGAGGAAATGTTAATAATTTAATAAAATCATACTTAAGCGACAGAACTCAAATAACCAAAATTGAACGTATATGCCCTACATCTAAAACTGAAAAATCATACATATCTCACGCTAGAAGTGTGCACTACGGAGTGCCACAAGGCAGTGTTCTGGGTCCATTATTATTCCTCATATACATAAATGATTTGCCGAAATGTATCAAGCACCCGATGGTTTTATATGCTGACGACAGCACTGTTATTTGCGAAAATGAAAGTGATATAAACATGGACCTTAACTCAATCACTAATTGGCTAAAACAAAATAATCTGAAACTTAATATAGATAAAACGAGTGTAATGTCTTTTAAACAAAGGAATTATTCAAACCTTACGATGAATATACAGTTTGGAGGTAAAACCGTTGAGGAAATTAGGGTAACCAAATTTTTAGGCTTGCAAATTGATAATAACTTGAAATGGAATACACATATTGACCAAGTCAGTGCAAAAGTAACTCAGTTTTCTTATGCCCTTTACATGCTGGGTAAAACTGTAAATCGCAAAACAGTACTCACAGCTTATTATGGATATGTGGTTCCAACTCTCAAATATGGGATAATATTCTGGGGAAACGCTACTGGCATGGAGACGGTACTAAGATCCCAAAAAAGATGCATAAGGGCTATCTGTAGGTTGCGAAAAACGGACACTTGTGTACCAAAATTCAAGCAATTAAAATTACTCACAGTACCAGCGCTGTACATATATGAAACTGCAATTTTTGTAAGATCGCACCCAGAGTATTTTCAATATGTTACACGAGCAAGACGCTGTGATCGTCTGCGCCTCGTACAATGTAAAACCTCACTTTTTCACAACAGTATATTTGCCATGGCACCTTCTATATACAATAAAATACCTAAATTTATTCGGGATTTCAATAATATGAATGATTTTATAAAACAACTCAAGACTTTTTTAATAGACAAAGCGTACTATTCAGTTAATGAATTTTTGAATGATAAATCTATGACAGGTTAATATTTTTATTATTTTGAATCAGGACATATTATTTTATTGTGTACTTATAATTATTTCTTAGGTGAGGTTAGTTAACCGTTGACATTTATATTAAATACTGACATTTTTTAAATATTTGTAATTTTAGCATTTGTGTGTTTATTTGTTTCAATTTTTATTTCGTATTTTGTATTTTGTTTTGTTGTTTTATATTTGTATGTCAAATGACAGATTATAAAGGACTTTATATTATGTTTGAACACCACTTGTAAACTTATAATCACAAATAAATTAAATTTGAATTTGAATTTGAATTTGAGTGGACGCCCATTGTGACCGAAAATTATCCAAAATTGAATATCACCCTATCGTGTTTTTAACGTAATATCTTTACGACCACGTTGTTAATTAGCAAATAAAATAACAATATTCACTCTAAGACACATTAAAATCGTACTAGAAGTGGGAGACGCAATAGGTATCGACTATGAAAAGACGCAAGTCTGCGATTTAAAAATATATATATATATATTTATAATATAAAATAAAAAAATAATACGTCTTTACTTCGAATCCAGAGTAAACATTAAGCTCTAAATCTTACAAAATGCTATCCATCTTTGCATACGAAAACACTCGCAGCGTTTTGGTTGGCACAATCTTGCATCATTCTATAAAATCAAAGCGATGTACATACTTACTTTTGTCAAATTGGTACCACTGCACTTCACTGCAGTATGTTTTTGTGTGTGTACACGAGCCGACATCGCGGAATTTTCTTATCGAAAAGGCGCGCGCCCATAGAAATTTGTATAGAAGAAATCATGCCTAAAATAGTTGTATATTTGGTAACATATTGCGGAAAAGCTATGAATATTATCGGAAAACTTTTTATGTAATAATGTTTGTTGACGTGTTGTTATGAATCTGAAATATATTTTGTCGTTGTTTTGTCTTTAATTTAATCCCAATACCTATAACGCCGCAATGTTGTATGAGACATTTTCTGGAGATTCTTGTTTTTTTCTGAAGTAACTATACATTAGAGCCGCGATTTTTTTCAAGTTTTTTCATCTTGTAAGGTAGTAAGTGGTATTTATTTTGTTTAGAAATTTAAATTTTTACTCTCTGGCCTATTTACCATAACCCCGAACCCTGTTTTGCACAATCGTGGAAATCTGACCCTTAACATCGAAAATACTCGAATCTGGAGACTATGTAAATAATTTCTTTTCTAAAATTGGTAAAAAACTGTCTGAGGACATATTGGATAATAATTCACTGATTACATACCAATCAACAAACAATGAACAAAAAAACCAGGATAATTCATTCGTACTACTGAAAACTGATATAGATGAGGTACATTACGTTCTTTTGAACCTTAAGTCGGAGAGTGCCCCTGGATATGATAGTATACCCACTATTTTTTTGATGGCCAAGCACGACCTAGTACCTATTCTTTGTCACTTAACAAATCTATGTTTTTCAAAGGGCATTTTTTCATACATTCTAAAAAAATCCATCATAACACTGGTGTACAAGAGTGGGGAAAAGGACGATGTCATTAATTATAGACCAGTATCGATACTGCCATCCATTTCTAAAATTCTAGAAAAGCTTTTGAACACGAGACTTATCAAGTACCTAAACAAATACAATTTACTATCCGATGCCCAGTACAGTTTTAGAAATGGTAGGTCCACAGAAGATGCCGTAACAGCTATAACTACACACATTGTAGAAAAGGTAGATGATGGTAAAAAATGTCTCGCTGTATTTTTAGACTTAAAAAAGGCTTTCGACACCGTCTGTATTCCCATTCTTGTGCAAAATTTGGAGAAAATTGGTATAAGAGACACTGCACTAAAACTATTTAAAGACTACCTGAGAAAAAGAGACAAAAAGTCAAAGTAGGTCAATTTATCAGCAATGATACAGAAATAACTTTCGGTGTCCCGCAAGGGAGCGTGTTGGGCCCTACATTATTCCTTGTGTACATAAATCAATAGTGCAGTATGAACATTAGGAACGCAAAAGTAATCTCTTACGCTGATGATACAGCAGCAGTATTTTCAGACACAACCTGGAACTCAACTCTAAAGAGTGCAGAATCTGGACTTTCCATAGTGTCACATTGGCTTAACTTACACTTGTTCACTCTTAACGCTCTGAAGACCAACTTTATTTGTTTTACCAAATATAATCGAACCCAGCCCCCCGATAAAATTAAAATCAAAATTCATAATAGTACAAATGACAATCAAAACTGTAATTGCCCTACCATTGATAAGGTTTCCAAAACTAAATACTTAGGCGTAATGATAGACCAGTGACTATCCTGGTTCCCACAAATTGAAATACTGAGTGCTCGAGTAAGAAGATTAATTTGGATCTTTAAATGCTTAGACATATAGCTACCCCTTCACTACTCAATAAAATATACATAGCTCTCGTCCAATCTGTACTTAATTATTGCATACCTGTTTGGGGAGGAGCTGCAAAATCTAAATTTATTGAATTAGGGAGCCCAAAGAGCATTGTTAAAGGTTATGTATTTTAAGCCCTATAGATACCCAACAGATAATTTATATTCTGTTTTTCTTGTTGTCCGTAAGAAAATTAAATATTGCAAATAGAGTCCTAAAAAAGCATAAACTTTCTAATTTCAACCCACATTTTTCAAATAAGAGAAAAAGAGACAACACAATTAAACTTCCATTTTACCAATCTACTTTTGCACGCAGACAGTATAATTATCAGTCAGCTTATATACAGGGTGGAAAAAATGTAAGGGCCCTGGATGGGAACTACCTTAAATCCTTTAGTTAGCTTTTTTTACTGAAAGGAAACATTCCTTTATTTTTTAAAAGAAACAAAACTGCATTTAAAGATCTTCTAAAATTCACTTGTCTCACCCGGGAACTGAACCAACTTAAAATTAAAAAATACACCCTCGCTATTTTATTATACGAATCGGTAGGATTATTGTTCAGAATAAAACCAGTTTTCGGCTTCCACAACATCATATTTAATAAATTTAAAAGTGAAACTAGTGCGATTTGCACCAAGCTGTTGAAACATATTCCGAAAAAGAACATAAAATGAGAAACATACGTAATTGAAACACTTAAACATATCCTGAGAGTAAAAAACGTAGTTAAAATTTAATTATAATTCAAACTGTAACCACCAAGTTATATAACACAATGTTATACAACATACAGATCGTGACTAACTTCTAGGTTGCTCTAGATACGAGGCGATTCAACTAAAAGTTTGGTGCAATCTATATCTACAATAATTATACAATAATTGTATAGAAGTAACCCAACCTTTTTTTCAAATGCACTTTAAGTCTTGAGAAAATAAAACAATAGCTGCGATTTGCATCAAAATAATTCTGATTTGTTTTTATTTATGAAATGCGTTGACGCAGCACAAAACTATCAAATTGCGTTAACACCTTGATGCGCAAAACGGATCACACTCAGAGCCGCGTTATGAGATCGCATCGCGTCGCGCAAGCCAATAAAATTACCTTTCAAATGACATACAACATTTTTATAATTTTATTGCATGAACATTTTTAAAATTGTTTTGAACAACCCCTGTTTAGGTTATTCCAGTTTAAAGCTTGCAAGTGTATTACGATTATTCTAACAAGTTCATGTCAATTAAAATACGTACGTACCTGTTATCATATAGCGTAAGCGTGCATCCAGTGCTACACATGTGAGATAGCGTGTGTGAGCGTGCAGCACACGCAGACATACGCCGCGCGCCCACAGTCGTGCCGTGCCATCCATTGAGGCCGAGACCAGCACCGCACTGCCCCAGCGCACGCACGTGACGGCGCCGCCGTGTCCCTCCAGCGTGCCGACCGCCTCCATAGTACGCCCCGCCACCCGCCACAGTCGCACGCGCGCATCATGTCCGCCGGTCGCCACCAGCGTGCCACATGGCGAGCACTCTGCACACAGCGCGCCCAGGTCGTGCGTACCATCCCACCAGCCAAGCGGTGTTGGACTGGTGCCTTCTACTCCTGCACCCACCACATCTGCCGGTTAAATCAATCAAGTTGTTTGACACCTACTTTAATTTATGAAACCAAATTGCAACTGGGGAATCAGTGATTAGAAATCTACCTGTACTAGTTATATAAGTTTAAAACATAGACGAATACAGACTCCTCATAACAGGTGACTGATTTCTGTCAACACATCTGACTGAACGAGCAGATATAATTCGCCACTCTAAAAATGTCTGTTTCGGTATGTCAAACCAAAATGGCTTCTATATTCATTATGTTAGAGTCTTCATCTTCTTTGTGGCGCTATACGTAAGATAGAATGACCTTGGAAGAGCCAATAGGCTTGCAGTATCTCGTTTCTCATGCCTCGGCTTTTTGACAGAATTATTTGTACGCAAGATGTTGAACAATAGACGTCTTAATAAGGACTTGCGAAATGTATGTGTTAAATACTTGCATAATATCGATAATAGCTATTTGTTATGCAAGGCTGCATTGGCAAGTTATAACATGGAGTTGCATTAAACATCAAACAATATTTCGCCAGTCCTTTTTTTAAATGCGCCCAAGGAGAGATCAAAAATGTCTACATCACCAAGGCCTTTTTTGTAGAGGTACAGGGTTCACCAGAAAAATTAATGTTTTGCCATATTTGTAGAACATAAATGATTAGACAATGTGTCTTTTGATTGTGAGAAATGCGAGGACTTTTAAGAGTTACTTTCTCCAAGAGTGCTTCTGATAAAAACAATCAGTTATGTATAAACGAGAAGTCGTGGCCCCGCCAAGACGAGCCAAAGGAAGCAGGGCAGTACGTACCTTTTCTTGAAGCGATCCGTCGTGTTTTCAAACCCTCATAGTTTCAGCCTGAATAATACCAGAGAGCAGGATAAGATAAAGTCAGTAGACCTACACCTACAGACAACAACAGACAATCTACACCGACACACATCCAATTCAATTACAAATAACACTCTACCCATTCCCGTCCACACTCGACTCCACAATCAAACTTTCAACAATTGTTTCACCGCACGCATCATCACATCTTTCACACCTCCACTGACCGAAATTCAACTAAGAACCTGGGAAACCTCATACATATGGTCGCTAGGTGCCCACTACGCCCCCGATCTGAACAAACAACGTTAAATTATTACACGAACAGGTATCTATGGGAACCAGCACGAAAGGCCTCATCATTAATTAATATATATTAACCGTTTATATATTTTTTTAATAATCCATCATTCTGTCTATCAAGATCTCTGTCAAATAAATTGTTCACTTAGACTTTGATGGTAACTTATACATAATAATTATTTATAATTAATTTATAAAACTGATGCTGAACAATAAAGTTCGAAATATATCTCTTTAAATGTGTTTTTAAACTTCTACATACCTAAATATATATAAATATGACAATCTTAGTAACGAAAAAGAAGTCTTTACTCTTCAATTTTTATTTTGTAAAGTAAGGTATTACATTGTCATGGCCCGCTACTCGCCCCTAGATGGCGCTAAGAGTTTCCACTTGACGTCCGCCGTACATTTTGAACTCGACCGTAACTGGAAAATTATTTTTTATTTGGGTAGAATGTCGGTGGTGGAGGTAGGATGGAGAAACAAAGATGCATCGGCTGTGTTTTGTAAAATAGGATTTTGAGTTGCAATAAATCGTGAAATATTCAAAATACAACTACGGAAATAGTGATTGTAGTTCTGCTATACAATAATTTCGTGGAGTTATGTGGAATTTCAACCTGGGGTAAGTTTCAGACACTTCCCGTTCTAATCACGGACTTTATACTGATAGTTTTCCCTGTGTAGTACTAAATATTGAAAATATTAATTGTTGCAGCTTATAGCTACGCCCTTTCTGGTTTGGGGACAATAAGGTCAGATTTCTGAGTTTCACTACTTGCAAAACCCTTGTTTTGGTAACGTCACCGTCGTCGCCGTGAGTACCTATACATTTACTCAACCACTCATTTCGGAATACTAAATGTCCTGGTACATAAAGTACCCATGCGTGATGGAACGTGGAGGTCACGAATCCTACAGCGAATTCGGCGCGGCAGACTACTTGCTTCTTCCATTGTTCGTGTGACCGCTAAATCCCCGTAATGGACTTTGACCATCGGATTTGTCCTTGTAAGGACTAAATTTACTGTCTCCAGTGCGCTGGAGTACATTATCGGTGGTTACACCGTTGTTTATAGAAGTAAGAACTCATTTCTTAATAACTTGTACTTGGCAAAGTTAAATTATCGGCACTCATACCGTTATTTTTAGAATTAAGGCTACCGGTATAATAACGGTAATTTATGTTAGATATTTAAGGTATTTAATAAGGATTTTGTTATTAGTGCATAGTTGCCGTAATTGTTTTCATATGCTATGCTAAAAGTACTCGATACTGCGCGCATGTTTCCCAGGTGTTTTGTTTAATCGTCGAACAAATTTCTTTGACGACCTGTTTTAAAATTATATAACTGATATTTGCAACTGTCGTTTTCTTCATTTTATGACCCGCTCACCTAAAGAACCTAGCACGTGACAACATAATACACTTTTTACAAGTCAAATTTAATCTTATAAAAATAATAAAATGGTATAAAATAATAAATGTACATGAACTAAATCAAAGGTTTATTTAATTAATGTATATACGATTAAAATAATAGCTAAAATAAAATCTATATTTATACAAGGTGAAATCCAATCAACCGCCCGAACCCATACCGGAGACCCGGCCAGGGACCAGGAACAAGGTTCAATGATCACCAACCGAGCCCCCAGCATAAATCTAGGCGGCTGACCAAATCCCATCCTAGGGCACAGTTCTAGAAGAAGTTAAAGAAATAAAGTACCTTGGAGTGATTTTCGACCACAAACTGAGATTTGACACACATGTTAGATCACAATGCAGTAAAGTCATAAGAACACTTTTCCAATGTAGAAGGGCAGTGGGTAGTAAATGGGGTCTGACGCCTAGCATAATGCACTGGATATACAAGGCCATCATTCTACTACGACTGCTATATGGAGCAATTGTATGGTGGCCAAGAACAGACATACAATCCACAAGAAAAGAGCTACACAAGGTTTGGCATGCCTCATGGTCACTGGAGCCCTAAGAACAACTCCAAGCAGGGCTCTGGAAGTGATAATAGGCCTAAATCAGTTGCACATTGAGGTCAAAAAGAGAGCTACCGAGCAATGATACAGAATGAAAATAAACAAAGAGTGGAAGGGCTACTTTATGGATAAAGGACATGCCTCCATAGCAGATAAATCAGGCTGTAATTTCAAAATGCTCCTTGCCAATAACGACCTGATTAAGAAAGAAATATTATTCGATAAAAATATCGCATACATTTAGGAACCAGAAAAGTCTGGAAGTTACCGACAGATGGACCGAGCATTAATTGCTATATGGATGGCTCAAGAAAAGGTAGTACAGGACTAACAGGAGCTAGTTTATTTATACCTGATAAAGATGAAGAAGAAGGAAGCGCATCCTACTCACTAGGTACCTTGGCTACCGTATTTCAGGCAGAAATATTTGTCATCATGGAATGCGCCAGTATGGTACTCTCAAGGTCGGACATAAACGAGAAAACAGTCATTATTTACTGGGACAGCCAAGCAGCAACTTCTTGCGCTTAAAAATCCAGTAAATAAATCGGCTCTAGTAAGAGAGTGTAAAAATACACTCAATAAGCTAAGTGAAAAAACTGAAACAATAGTGGCCTGGGTCCCAGGACATCAAGGAGTTGAAGATAATGAAAAAGCAAATGAATTAGCTAGAGAAGGTGCAGAGGATAGGTTCATTGGACCTGAACCTAGGCTTCCTATTCCGGCAAATGTCACTAATAAGGTAATAAGCCGTCTGGCTTCAGCAGAATCAGCAGATGAATGGAGGAACATTGAGGGCTGTCGACAGTCGGAAATGTTTCTCTCGACTATCGTCTACAAAAAAGTAAGGTATACTCTTAATCTAAGTTGGTGGGTATTCTAACTGGCCACTGTAGGCTGAATAGACATCTGTCAATAATGAAGGTACAGGAGGACTCCTCTTGCCCGCACTGCGGCGAGGAGGAAACGAGTAAGCACTACTTAGGCGAATGCTTTATATATTCTAGCCTAAGATGGGAACTATTTGGTAATGATCACATTAAACAAGGAGACCTCAAGTGCCTTGGGTACTCAGACATATTAAGATATATTAAGATAAGCGGAATATTTGAGGAGGGAATGCAACTGGGATAATAGGATACCAAAGCTCCAAGCAATGGGAATTGGATGGAATAGCTCCAATTGGAGAACCGACCATCCGCCTGTGCGCAGCAGGCGTCCCACCTCTAAATCATCATCACCCTGTGTAGAAAATGGAAAGCCTCTAAAAATCTGGAGAATAAGCAAAATTTTAGCAGACTTAGGGCTATTACTAAATTGGATTTTTTTTCTAGGTACCATGAATACACGAATAATGTTAAGAACAATTTTAAAGCAAATCCACGTACTTTTTGGCAGCATATTGCGTGCTTTGAGAAAAAAGGAGGCTTCGAACCTCGCGACACCTACAAGGACAAAGATTGTGAGGGAGATGCAGCGGTAGTAACATTTTCCGATTTCTTTTCCAGTGTGTTTCTTTCTGACGTTCCTAAACTTAACTTGGAAGAAACCAAGCACGAAAATTTTGACTATTCCGCAAATAACATTTATATTGTCCATATAACACAGCATGATGTGGAAATGAGTTTGAGACGACACAAATCTCAAACCTCTATTAGACAGGACAATATTCCTCCTATATTCTCAAGACTATTAAGGATGCTTTAATGGTCCCAATATGTCATATTCTCAACCTTTCTCTAGAGACTAACTAAGTTCAACTAAGTGAAAGCTCCCTCGGGTTACTCCGATTTCAAAAACTAGTGATATTTCCAAAGTTGAGCATTATTGGCCAATAGCTAACCTGAACTCACTTGAGAAGGTGTTCGTGTCCATTGTGCACAAAAAAAAATCCGCTCAAATTCTTCAGCCCTTCATGAGTGACTCCCAGCATGGTTTCAGGAGAAAAAGGTTGATTGGTACTAATCTTCTTGTTATGAATAAAATGTATATTTTTAGAACGCATCTGTGGAGTGTTCGGTCAACGTTTTGTTTTTTGTGTGTGGTAACACTGCGTCTTTTTTCCTGGTCGCCATTCCGATGATCGGAAGTGTTTTCTCCCAATATTTGTTAAATTAATTATAACTATTTAAAAATCAGATGCGGACATCTTAAAAAACATTAATTACTCAGGATATAACATTATTTTGGTGTGAAGACCATTTTAAGTGTATTCCCTTTGTGTTTGTGACATAACCTGTGTCCACGCGGCTTCCGACAAGCGGACTTGTCATTTACCATTTTTTCTGGGTTTTGGATGCATCCCGGGTTAGGAGGGTTGTGTGTAGGTTCATCGGGGAGGTGAAACAACGTGCCACATCACCGGGACGTCTTGGAGTCCACGTGCAGAGCGAGGTTCAGTGGATGACGTCAGCATACAACTGTCTGGTAGGACGCTTAATACATATTTTTCTGTAGATTATAAGACATTTATAGAGTATAAGTCTGGGACAGCTGATGGGCCCCTGTTCCAGTTGCGAATTTCGCCCTTTATTAAACATTTTCTGGTAGCCAGATCGTGGTTGTAGCCCACCTTTGGATTATATTCATTTAAACAGTGGAACTGGGCGGCCCCAGTGTCATTGAACTTTAACATAGCTAGGCTTTTACATGGTTGTAATGTACATGTGATATGTAACAATAATATTGGATTTGTTTAGTGCTTTGAGTAGATAATTGATTCGAAGGGTTCGGTAATATCAATATAAATTGTTAATTTAGTAGGTACATACATTTTTGATTGGGAAATCAACTTGTTAGTTAACACATTGTTATGTTGGCATGAATTTATGTACTTTCAAGTTGTATACAAGTGCATAGTGGAATTTGTATTCAGGTTTGTGTGTATTGTATACACCAAGTATAATTTAAATTCAGTATTGTTGTAATAAGTAGGTAACCTTATTGTAACTTGTATTGTAGATGCACTACATAGTATTGTAATTGGGAATTACATTGCTAATTAAATTTTATTAATAGGTAGGGTATCTATTTGAGCAGTGCTTCTGTATTTTGTGCCGTGTCAGGGTGTTTGCTAAATAGTTTTTATTTATACATTTCCCGGTTCGTTGCGGCAAGATGTCCAAGTCTCACAAGGCTGCGTTGGCGAAGGAGCTCCGCTGGTTTACAACCGTCCAGGGATTGCTATCTCGATCGGATCGTGACACTGCAATCCTAGAGAGAGCCGAGCGGATGAGTCAGCGGCTGGCTGACGCAGAGGCGGCTGTGGCAGCACTGGAGGAAATGGATGAGCCTATGGACGGGTATGTTACCGATTTAACCCAGATAATGGGAATTTACGATGATATTACGGAGGCGGCCTCCATGATCAGGAAGCGACAATTGGGCGGCCCGGTTGTTAGCACACCTCGACCGGCAGATGGAGTGACGGGTAGGTTGCCGACTCTTCAACTCACACATTTTAATGGGAGAATGGAAGAGTGGGTTTCTTTCAAAAATATGTTTACGTCATTAGTTGATTCTAGGGTAGACTTAACAAAGGGGCAAAAAATGGCATATTTGATGTCAACTTTGGAGGGCGAGGCCAGGTCGCTCATCCAGCACCTCAGGGTGGAGGATGATCATTATGACATAGCGTGGGGCCTATTAAATGATAGGTATCAGAATATACGTTTGCTAGCGGATGCGCATGCGTCTCAATTGTTGACGTTGCCAAGAATCATCAACCGGGCACAGCTGAGGCAGCAGTTACTGACTCCGGTTACCGTCGCATGCAATGCCTTAAAGACATTGGGATTACCAGTGGACGAGTGGTCTTTTCTTCTCGTTCACATTATTTTAGGTAAGTTGCCTTTGGACATCCGGTCTCGTTTTGAACGGGAGTCTGCGGAACGAGATGGTGATAACTTACCGAAGTTCATGGACCTGATGAAGTTTTTGGAGTACGAAGCCAGGGTGGTGGAGTCTTCACAGCCGGATCCAGGGCCATCTGGGGCACAGGTAGGGAAACCTGCTGGTTTCACAGGGCGTAGGGAACCACAAGGACCGCAGTCATCACGAGGACGTGGTATGGCACGGCTTGCTGCAACAGTCGTTGTTCCTGGACAACCGGCTTGTCTGCAGTGTGGTCAGATGGGACATAGCTTGTTGCGCTGCATGGAGTGGCTACGTCTACATGTTACGGATAGACGGCGGCTGGTTAAGCGTAACGGATTGTGTTTCGGCTGTCTGGGAAACCATTTTGAGCGAGATTGCCCCCGGCCTCAGAGATGTAATATGTGTGGCGGGCCACATCATGTAATTTTATGTGCCAATGTTTCAGGAGCGGCTTCACCGGTGCCGCAGCATCGGCGCCCCACGGGCGGGGGTGCTTCAGGGAGAACTCCCCCCCCCTTGGACAACCGGAGAGGTGCTTCAGGGAGAACTCCTCCTCCCATAGTCCAGGGGAATCATCCTGCCGGACGAAACTCCCCTCCGTCGGAACGGAGGAATGCGGCGCGAGGCGCGCCCCCTCACCAGGAGGTGAGTCATTTACCTGTGCGTGGTCCCGATGGGGGCCCTCTGCCTACGGGCTATCATGCATCTGGCCCTGTGGTGAATTGGGCCCCTACGGGCGGGGGTCAACTGGAGTTGTCTAGGGCTAGGCCCCCCCTTCCCGCGCCAGTTTCGGTACCTGCTGGCGTGGAACAGCGTGCTCAAACGGAGTTCCGGGGTTATTCACCGCCGTGTCATGAGTACCCGCGTTTGGAATACCACCCGCCGTACTTCGGGAGAGCCTCAGGCTACGCTCCCCCCAGGATGGGGTTATGCACGCGCCAGCCGTACAACGCGCAATGGATTAATCCTGCAGTCCAAAGGCGGGATAATTCGTAACTAGCTTGCACAGCTACGAGTACGGAACCGCGGACGGTTCTGTTGCCCACCGTGATGGCTCACGTCTGGGGCCCTAAGGGGGATCGGGTTAGGGTCCGGGCCCTCCTCGACTCGGGTAGTCAAGGATGCTTATTGAGCTCACGAGTAGCGCAACAATTGGGATTAAACTTGGAAGTTTCGTCGGTGCCGCTCCTAGGTATTGGTGGACTGGAGGTGAAACAGTCGTTAGGGCAAACACATTTCACCTTTTCATCGGTACGTTCCTCCACCATGAGAATTTCGACTGCAGCCATGGTTATGGACGAAATTGTCGGCTGGCAGCCTTCTTCGGACCTTCCACCGTCAATAATCTCGTGCACGTCAGGTTTGGATCTGGCAGACCCACGTTTTTATCATCCGTCCCCAGTCGATGTTCTCCTGGGTTCGGATGTGTTAGGATGGATCCTATTAGGTACTCAGAAGACTCTGGATCCCTCACCATTAGTGGCGGTTTCCACAATATTTGGGTTTTCTATAATGGGACCAGTCTTTGATGACTATGCTCCGGACGAGTTGAAAATCATAGCATCAGCATCTCTTGCGAAGACGATGCAACAATTTTGGGAAATTGAGGAACCTCCCATGGTCTCTAGGGTGGACCCGGACCATGTAGAGTGCGAGGCATTTTTTCAAGCCAACACGACGAGGTTGAATTCCGGTCGTTTCATAACTAGGTTACCATTTACTGTATCTTCTCCTGTTCTAGGTCAATCAAGGTCACTGGCAGAGAAAAGATTGTTGTCCATGGAGCGGCGCATGCAGCGCGACCCTGTGCTTCGCGATAAATATATAGAATTTATGCGCGAATATGAAGCATTAGGTCACATGTCTCCGGCTCGAGTAGACTGGACGTCCACTGAGCATTACTTTCTGCCTCACCATGCAGTATTGAAGGCTTCTTCGGGCAAACTGAGAACTGTGTTCGATGGTTCGGCCCCCACTTCTACTGGAGTCAATTTGAACCAATGTTTACATTCCGGTCCCAAGTTACACCGGGATGTTATTGACGTTATTTTAAATTTCAGGAGACACCAGGTGGTATTTGGAGCAGACATCAGGATGATGTTCCGGCAGACGGTTATTCACCCAGATGACAGGCGGTTTCAGCTGATTCTCTGGCGCGAACACCCGGATGATCCGGTAACCGTCTACGAGCTCAACACCAACACATATGGTTTGAAATCCAGTCCATACATTGCTATTAGGTGCTTGTTGGAGTTGGCGGAGCAGGAACGAGCCCGCTTTCCCCGTGCGGCGGCCGCATTGGCACGAGATATCTATGTTGATGATGTGTGCACCGGGGCTCAAAATATTGAGGAGGCTCTCATATTACGGGACGAGTTAATTGCAATTCTTGCCACGGGAGGTTATGAACTTAGGAAATGGCTTTCAAATGACCCTAAACTGTTGGAAGGTATTCCGGATGATCACCAACAGAATCCAAACTTATTTGCGGATGTCGAGGATCCTAACATGATAGCAGTATTAGGAATGAAATACCAACCTGTCAATGATATTTTCACGTTTCAGGTGGAATTGGAGTCACAGAGGGTCTGGACTAAGAGGACGGTGCTGTCCACGGTAGCTCGCATGTTTGATCCAAACGGTTGGATTTGTCCAGTCATCTTCTTGGCCAAGTGTCTTCTGCAGCAGCTCTGGACTCTAGGAGTTTCGTGGGACGAGCCGCTCATCGGGCCTCCGTTGGACACCTGGCTGGATTTGATCACCTCGATGGAAGAAGTCAATCAGGTGGCTTTGCCTCGTAAAATTTTACCGCCAGGCAAGTGTCAGGTGAGTCTTCATGGGTTTTGCGATGCATCTGAGCGGGGGTACGCTGCAGCAGTGTATTTACGGACGGTTGATACCGGAGGCCGGGTCAACGTCGTATTAATTTTAGCGAAAAGCAAGGTTGCACCCATTCGCACCCGTCTGACTATTCCAAAATTGGAGCTAAGCGGAGCCCATTTGTTATCCAGGCTGTTAAGCCATGTCTCTCGTGAGTTGGCCCCTAATGTTGACATTCAGAATGTCTTTGCTTGGTCAGATAGTCAAGTGGCGCTGGCATGGCTGCGTGCTGCTCCACATACTTTGGAAATTTTTGTAGGAAACCGGGTTTCTCAAATTCAAAATGTAGGAGTTAACATTATTTGGCGTCATGTTCCAGGTGATTGCAACCCAGCGGACTGTGCGTCTCGGGGTTGCACTGCTCCAGAACTGGTGTCTCATCCACTTTGGTGGAAACCAGAGTGGCTGGAAGGAGAGGAATCTTCGTGGCCTGTCCAGCAGGTGGACAGAACAGCCCAGATTTTGCCAGGGTTACGTGTTCACGCTCTGATCGTGGAACCGGCCTTGGATCCTGATTGGCTGCCTGGTCGATACAGCAGTCTGGATAAATTACTGGTAATTACTAGCTGGATGAAGCGTTTCATCCATAACTGTCGACATCCACAAAATAAACTTTTGTCCCCAGCCGTGAGTGCAGAGGAGCGTCGGAACGCGATGATACACTGGGTTCGTGTACTTCAAGCGGACCGCTTCAAGTCGGAACTTCAAATATTGCGTGAGGGTCGCGCCAAGCTGAAAGGAGCGGTCGCTAAATTGAATCCTTTCACAGACTCTGAAGGACTTTTGCGTGTTGGAGGCCGACTTCGACAAGCCGACCTGCCATACGGAAGTCGTCATCCCTTGCTTTTACCTAAAGGTGGACCTTTGGTGAAGCTCTTGGTGTCAGACCGGCACATTCGCAATGCACACGCGGGCTGTACTGCCCTGATGGCGATACTACAGCGAGAGTACTGGATTTTGTCTGCTCGCCGAGTAATTCGTAATGTGCTTTTTAGTTGTTTTCCTTGTTACAGGATTAAGGCTTCTCTCATGCAGCCGCAAATGGGTGACCTGCCTGCAGACCGGGTCAACCCTTCCAGGCCTTTTGACGGAGTTGGTACCGACATGGCGGGACCATTCTCGGTCAAAACATCCACCGTTCGCAACGCTCGGGTTGTTAAAGCATACCTATGTGTATTTGTGTGCTTGGCCACCAAGGCTGTCCACTTGGAAGTGGTTTCAGCTTTGTCTACTGAGGCCTTCGTCGCCGCGTTGGACCGTTTCGTGTCGCGTAGAGGTCTACCTTCACTTGTTCGCTCCGACAATGGCACAAACTACAAAGGTACTGCTAACTATCTAAAAGATATTGATAATTTTTTTGTAAATAACTATGCTAGTTTAAGTCAAGTCTTCGCCCGGAAAGGGGTAACTTGGCGGTTCAGTCCTCCAAATTGCCCTCACTGGGGGGGGATTTTTGAAGCTGCCGTCAAGTCGGCGAAGACCCACCTCCGCCGCGTTATTGGGGAAACAGTTTTAACTTTTGAGGAGCTTGCCACTGTATTTTGTAAAGTGGAAGCGGTCCTAAATTCTCGTCCTCTCTGTCCCCTGTCTTCTGATCCAAACGACCTCGAGGTCCTCACTCCTGGCCATTTTTTGATTGGGCAGCCGCTCACTGCCTTGCCGGAATACCCCTGGAAGGGAGAACATACGACACGGTTGTCGCGTTTTCAAATGTTGCAACAAATGGGCCAGGACTTCTGGAATCGATGGTCGGTTGAGTATCTGCATCTGTTGCAGCAAAGGGTGAAGTGGACAGACAGGACTGAGCCTCCTAGGGAAGGAGATTTAGTTCTTCTAAAGGATATGAATTTGCCATCCTTGTTCTGGCGCCGGGGCCGTATATTAAAGTTGATTTTTGGCGGAGACGGAACTCCACGTGTCGCAGAGGTGTTGGTCGAAGGTTCGATTTTGCGACGAGCCATGACAACTCTCTCCCGTCTCCCGGTTGTATGAGCTAGCGGTCTGATTACTCCGCCCGGAGCGGGGGGATGTTATGAATAAAATGTATATTTTTAGAACGCATCTGTGGAGTGTTCGGTCAACGTTTTGTTTTTTGTGTGTGGTAACACTGCGTCTTTTTTCCTGGTCGCCATTCCGATGATCGGAAGTGTTTTCTCCCAATATTTGTTAAATTAATTATAACTATTTAAAAATCAGATGCGGACATCTTAAAAAACATTAATTACTCAGGATATAACATTATTTTGGTGTGAAGACCATTTTAAGTGTATTCCCTTTGTGTTTGTGACATAACCTGTGTCCACGCGGCTTCCGACAAGCGGACTTGTCATTTACCATTTTTTCTGGGTTTTGGATGCATCCCGGGTTAGGAGGGTTGTGTGTAGGTTCATCGGGGAGGTGAAACAACGTGCCACATCACCGGGACGTCTTGGAGTCCACGTGCAGAGCGAGGTTCAGTGGATGACGTCAGCATACAACTGTCTGGTAGGACGCTTAATACATATTTTTCTGTAGATTATAAGACATTTATAGAGTATAAGTCTGGGACAGCTGATGGGCCCCTGTTCCAGTTGCGAATTTCGCCCTTTATTAAACACTTCTTACACTGGTTGACTATGTCTCAAAAGATATGGAAGGGGGTGGCCAGGTGGACAATGACGTGCTTTTAGATAAGTTATGTTTGCTTGGTTTTGCCCCCAGGCTGCTTCGTCTTCTGGCTGACTATCTTTGAGATAGACAGTTTGTTAGACATGGATGCTACAAATCACAGCCTTACCATACTCAGTCAGGTGTGAGTGAAGGATCTATACTGGGTCCACTCCTGTTTAACATCATGATAAACGACCTGGAACTAGGATTGAAGCATTCTAACTGTCTTCTCTATGCTGACGATGTAAAACTCTTCCTGCGTGTGAAGGGTGAGACGGATTGTCACTTGCTACAGAACGACTTGAACGCAATGATTAAGTGGAGTATTGAGAACAAGCTCAATTTTATAGATAGTTAAAGTTACCAGAAACTTGAACTTATTCGCTATTTCATTTGCTTCTACAAATTATCTTCGAAATTGTTATTTAAACAGAGCTTATAAATCTTATAATGAAAATTTTTATGATATAGATTTATTTAATGTGTCACTACCTTCATTAAAGCGTTTAATTGAATCTAAATTGAAGACTGTTTTGGAAAAACAACCAATGTTAAATTTTTTCTAATTTCTTTTTTTTTTGCTCTATGGGTTTTCTATTTTACTTATAATAATCTGGTAATATTAGAATCAGCAAAAACAGCCAAAGTACATTCAAAATGTAGGTACAAAAACAGAGTGCTTCCGGAAAAACCACCAACGTCAGTAACGTTTCTATGAAGAATAGCCAATAAATGAACATTTTTTTTACTTTTTATTTACAAAATTAAGTATTTTCATATATCCATATATTCATATATCAAAAAAACATAAATAATGATTATTCCATGTAACTAAATTTACAAGGTTTTATTTACCTATGCCCAACAGTTGGTAGATATGGACTGATTGATCTTGATATTTACTTACTGTAAATATCAGAAAAGTGACATTGGATGTTTTTCCAAAACAATCTTCAATTTAATCACTAGTTCCCTATGAACTGTAAAAAAAAAACTTTTTTTTGAACTATTATTTTTATTTTTGTTGCGTTAGAATTAAGATATGATTGAACCTACTTTATTTTTTGTGATTGTCTACTTTACTGCTTTTTTTTTCTTGTTCTTATGTATATCTATGTGTGGAAACTTTGCTGGTTTATGTTGTTTTTATGTGTGTGCTTTTTTATATGTTTTTATATGTTGAATGTTACTGTTTGTTTCTCTAATAAAAAGATAATAAATAAATAAATAAATAAAAATATAAATTAAAAAAAGACCAAAAAAAAAATACAAAATAATATTGCACACGAAAAAATTATTTTCTTCTTCATACATTTTTAAAACTTTTGTAAAACTTTGAATCAAATACGCGAGCAGAATATGTCAACCAATATTTTTTTTTTTACTCGGCTTGGTTGGTATGAAAATAATTATATTGCCATCTTGCCGTATTTAAAATGACGAAATAACTAGCTTATCATGCATTGTCACCAAAAACAAACGTGTGCCAAATTTTAGCAATCGGTTGGTGCAGTTTGCTAGATCAGTTGCAAGATTTGACCCGGACATACTAACTGTCACATAGGTGAAGTTAAAGAGTTCTAAAACATACAATTTGAAATACAAAATAATAAATTTGTTAGACAAGCTGACAAGCTGCCCCAGTAGTTAAATATTTTTTACAGTTTAGCTCGTCTGGTTCTTTCATGATATCTAGCAATGTAACCAATTATTTTTAATTGTAAATATTTTTTGAAATTTAACATTGTATTATTTTATTATGACTTTAATCTAGCTATAAGTACCTACTTTAAAATATTTGTGTGCCTTTAAGGCGAAACATAGAGAGGCCATTTTAAACTTATGTATATCCAATTATTGTACCTATGGTTGACAAATAAATTATTATGAATTATAATATGTTGAAAATTTTAAAATTGTAAATTGAAGAATTGTTTATTCAAGAACCAAAATTACATTAATTTACAGTGCTGAGGCCTTCTTCTAAGCATAGAAATGCCTGTGCCAGAATACCCTGCTCCTTCAAATCCATAGCTTAAGGCGATTACCTTCGCCAAATTAGCAGCTCGATGTTTGTCGGTACGAATATTGACGGAAACGATATTAAAATAAAGTTCATGTCAGCGCGCAATGCATTATATGGCTGTTACGACGCTCGCTGCGTCCTTGACAGGGCGAAATAGGAGAAAATAATACTTTTCACATGGACGTGATTGTTTGATTGAATAATCCTATGTTATGTTTTTAGCAATCAAGTTTATCTATTTATCAAAGCATAAATGAATTAATTCGACTAAGCCGCTTAGTAGCAGTAGGGAATTCAAGCCAAAAAACACCATTTGGTAAACATTTTTTTTCATATGGAAGTTTTGGTGGTATGAAAAAGAAAAATGTTGCATATGTTGTATTAAAATTAGTAATTACAATATATTTTTTCAATTATTTTGGTTTCGCCATAAACGAGGAGTAGTCTGTAGAAAGTACCCATTTGGCAATACTAAGCGCCTTAAGGTTACAGAAAAGCTATTATTAGTACTACGAGTATGTTATTGTGTTAGGGTGTGTGTGTGTAACGGTGCGTGTGCGAGCGTGAGTGTGGTTTTGGCCTATGTTTTGGCTGTGTATGTCAGTACAAAAACATGATTGTAATGTAGATTATAATACAATATGTTTCCAATATTGTTGTTCTTTTATGTATATTGTGTACCTATATGTATATATATTATATTATCGGCTGTAGAAGTGACTCTATCTCGTCCTAGGTTTTATTAATTATCCAACTGGTTACGATTCTCTTACAGTCTTGTTATTGTTTGGGATATAATATCTAGAGTTTTATTTATTTCATTTTATAGGCGCGCTGATTGTGATTCATATTGTTTACTGGCATATGAAGAATTTAAAATTTTAATATTAATTACTTTATTTCTCCTTCTTTTGTAAATATTAGTTTGGTCAAAAGTTAACATTTTATATCTCCTTAAGAGTGCATGTAATATATTGTACAATTTTCTCACTGTTAACATAGTTAACAATATACAACAACGTTACATTATTCGGTGCGATACTACTATATACAAAATATATCTTTCATGTTGCAAAATATATAGCCATACACTTGCAAATCAACAAATAATTGGGAAAGGGTTGCAAATAAATTAATAGAACAAGAACAAATTAGCTCTTTACGTTTTAATTTACTTTTATATTGCTGCATGAGTACCTACCTTTGGCAGGAAGTGTTTTTTGTAAAAGTCTTAAAATCATTAAACTTAGCAATGTGAAACTCACCTTCCATATCGTGTACTTTAAGTACACCGTCCGTGCAGGCAGTGAGCAACAGTGCCCCACCCCGTGGTGCCGCCAGCGCGTGCAGGGACCCTTCGTGAGCGTGCAGGCGTGCCAGCAGCGAGCCGTCCATCACTCGCCACACGTGCACCGCGCCGTCATCGTGTCCCGCCGCCAGCCGCGCCACGCCGCCCGCCCAGCACAGTGCGCGCACAGCTGCCGCGCCCGGCGCCGCCAGCGCGTGCCGTGGAATCAGCGAGCGCGACCACAACACCACGCATCCGTCGATACCGCCAGACGCGAGCAGCGCGCCCGCCGGACCCCACAGCGCCGCAGTCAGCGCGTACCGGTGCGCGCGCGGAGCCACCGCGTGCTCGCGCCAGCCACCCACCGCGCCCCGGTACACGCGCAACGTGCGCCCCGCGCCCGCCGCCAGCCACACGCCCCGCAAAGCCATGCATGACACTTCGCTCCGCATCAATAAAGACTGCAGGAGAGCCGGTTCACCTAAAGAACTCAGCTTCTCCGCTGCACTTTCATCTGGCGACCAATCCATGACAGTGGGCAAAAAAACGCAGTTTCAAGGTAAACAACATCAACTTTACGTGAATGTTAGTTTGCTAGTTAATTTTACACAATATTACCAATATTATAATAGATAGGTAATATCTGTAGTTGGCGCTACTACAAGTACCTCGGAAGTACCTATATCACATCGTGCAAGTTGAGTACCGTGGATCGTGTCTGTACCGCCGCCGCGCCGCGCCGTCTCCCGCCCGACGCTCTATGCGTGACTTGGAACACATTCATCGATCATCCCTTACTTCCAGTTCCAACGAGCCCTTCAATCAGATCGATCACACACACGACGCTTTCAATGAATTTGATGACATTAAATAAAAATTGGTTAAAACGTTACTTTAGGTGACATATGTAATTTATGTCACATAAAGTGTAGAAAAATAATAATTGTTCTCACAGAGAAGGTTCTAACTACATTTTCACATGTTGTCTTAAATATTATAGCCACTAAATAAATAAATACCTTGTTATAGCTTAAGCACCGGTAATGCTTCACGAGTAGGAAATTGATCACAATGCTCTTTTGTAAACTGATGACACCGATTGACAAGCCGCGAGTGTGTGGTGGCCAACACTAGTGGGTACAGCGAGGTATGTGAGTGGCACTGACGTGGCCGCAGCAGGCGGCAGGTGGTTGTGACGTCACACAATCGATGATGGCCGCCAGTGGCACTCCGCTACTGCTGCCGCCGCCACATATTACGTACATGCATCATTGATGAAGAACTACGTGTTGGTATAGCAATTGAAAAAGTTTGCCGTCTACGTAAACACGCACATATTCGTAAATTAACTTAAACGTTTTGAGTAGGTAACATGAAGTCCATAATAATCTATAGTTTGTTTCCGTGTAGTTCTGTGGTACGTACAGAATAATTTATATTTTTTTTGTCTGATTGAACTGCGTAAACTCAAATCCTATATCTATATTAATAATAAAGACAAGTAGTAAGAACTTCGTGTCTGTACTGTAGTGTGCGTACAGCACACCAATGAATGTACTAATATGTATGCATTAGCCAAGAAAGGATAGTGTAAGATCATAATAGGAACGATCACTGTAGATCACAGTTTAATTCTATTTCGGAATATTTTAATACATTTTTAATATATACCTTTAACCTTTATATATTATACTGATTTTTTATATATACTGAATTAATTTTTTGTTTCAAATCATGGCGGCCCATGCCAGAATTGTGAGAGTCATGTTGAGTGAACGGGCAAACAGTCATGTAGTTTGGTTTTAGTGAAGTTTATTTTATTTTTACCTAACAATGGGTAAACCACAATACAAAGAGGAGGTCATCTCCAATGGTGCATCAGTGGAGCAAATGCAACTCCACCTCAGGATGACCACGATTTTTTTCGGGTTGATCATGGTAATGTTTTGCTGTGGATGCTGTATGACGTTTTTAATTATTTACCGGAAATACCATACCCAGTGGATGCGTCGAGAGATAAACCACCACTCGATGAGGAAGTCTCTACGTCAACGTGAAGCCATACAGGAACCAGAAGACGTGTAGGAAACTTCTATAAATCATCGTTATATAAAAAGGTTTCAACGTTCGTTAAAGTTTACTTCGAAACATTTTGGTGACAATTATTAAAGTGTGCTTCAAACAGTGTTTAAAATCGGCGCGAGACCGAGCGAACACGACATGCGGTGACCGATTAGGTAAACTTTGACATTCCGTACCATGTGTTAGTTGTACGTCCTTATTGTGTTCATCGAAGTAGTTTCAGAAATGTTTGATTAGTGTAACTAAAACGAAAAATTATTTTTTCACTATTTTAATTAAGCTTATCGTAATTTCAGGGTTCAGTAGTAATAATGGGTTTATATAAAACTTAATGAAATATTAAATAAGATCTTTAAAATCTAAATTATTTAATCTCAAGGAAAATTTATTTGAATTAAATCAAACCAAGAGAACTGATAAGATTTTACAAGAAAAATTTGCTAAAGCAAATTTAATTTATTCTTTATAATTTCTATATATTTCTTTTTCAGAGTGAGTTAATCAACAAATTAAAAAAGGAGAAATTAAAGGGTGTGATATTTCGATGATCAAGGAATCATGTGTAAAAATAGATACCTTGTACAGTCAAATTGAGGTTTTTTGTAGCAAAAGTGTGAGTTTTGTAAAAAAAAGCAATATGGAGAAATTTGACTTAAGAAAAGCTGTTTTTTTATTACCTGATAAAGAGTTCGAGCAGTCTTTTGCGTCCGAACTCCAGGTTTTTAAAATGAGACGAGGTAAGTTTAGTTTTAATATAAGAAGCAGATCATTCCATCAGCGAGGAAATCAGCATTCCAACCGGGGCAATTTTACCGGAAATCATGGAGTCAATCATTTGATTATATTTCCATCTTCATCCTCTAGATTAAATAGATTACAAGGTAGTAACGCTCATCAACCCGCCTTTCAACCACCAATTTTAAAGCTAAAAATAGAAAAAGTTACTTTTTTGGTAACCATAATTTCTGCGGGTAGATCGGTCTCACTCACCGAAGTGACAATGGTGCGCCTACCCTATTCTTCATTATCGCTTTAGTGCTCCGCCGTTCAACACACACTCTGTAAATTATCGTGTTTTTAGTGAAAGTTATGGGTAAGAGAAAGCACGAAGAGGGAGAAACTGACGAATATATTCGTCGTAAGATGAAAAAGTTGGAAAAAAAGTTACGACGACGTTTTATTCGTAAACGACAGAAGGTATTGAAAATACGAGCGAGTACACTTTTATTATCATTTTCTGTGTAAAATAGCACAACTGTAAAGCGTTGAGTACATCTTATAAGGGGTGTCACCTTCGCATCAATAATGCTGTTGTTAGTTGTTATGAGTATCTCCGTGCATTTTTAACTTTACAAAACAAATATTGTGTTGAGTTAATCTTGTGGGGATGTTACCTTGACTAGATATCACAGAGTGCAGTTTTTTAGGACTGTTACCGACATGTGTAAAGCAAAGTTTTGTCACTTGCAGACGTGGATAACCGCATACCTCTTATCGATCTCCTTATTGAGAACACTCTAACACTAGGTCCAAGTGGAGAAGGTTCCGCCCCGGAGCAGGTGGTTCAAAATCTGGACTTAGAACCAACCACCGCTGCGGTACAGTCTACGTCTAATGATCAATCTGCTGGTCCGAGTCAGCAACCTGAGATAGAGGTGGAGCTAGATAATGATATTTTAGAGATACTGGGGGAGACACCCACAAAAGATAAAAAGTTCGGACCAAAACTGCAAAAGGATATAGCGATTCGTTGGGAACACATTGCCACGATGGGCTTATCTAATTAAGGAATCGCGCAAGGATTTGTTGGAAAGGTACCTTACTCCAGAAAATTTTCAAAAAATTGAAGCGCTGATCCTCAGTCCCGAAATAAAATCCGCTTTGTCAGATCAGTAAAAAAGACAAAGCAATTGAAGGAAAACAAAAACACCTGATTGCAGCAATTACTTGCGTTGGTGAAGCTTTGACTCAATTTCTTTCATCGGAACACAAGGATCCATTCAATAATAAAATTGCTGAATGATGCTGGGCCTCTCATAAGCGACTACCAACACAATGAATCATTGGCGAGGAGTTTTGTGTGTTCCTTCTTAAAAAAGGACATTAAGGACCAACTTTATGATACTGAAATAGATAAATACCGTTTCGGTGAAAAGTAAGCAGACGCTATAAAGGCAGCAAAGGCCATAAATAAATCTGGCTCCGAGATTAAAAATAATCCTCCTACAAAAATGACATTGCAGACGAACAAGCCGCCATCTACCGGCCGGCCTTTAAACTTCAAGCCTCCGCTCCAGACAATGAACAGGCAAGCGGGAGCAACGTAGAGGCAGCAGCCTGGGCCGGGTGTGAGTCACTTGCGAGCCCCACCGCCCTTCCCAGCAGCACCAGCAGCGTCGTCGCAGTCGTAGCGCTCACAAGCCCAGACTCGGGACGCTTATCACATTTTTATAAACGTTGAAGTTTCATCACAAGAGATCCAGTTATATTATCTTGGATTCAGGGTTATGAAACCTTTTCTGAAACCTGTTAAGTATAACTATTAATTGCGTCTTCACCGGCACTTTCCGAAACAGACTTTCGTCAGTATCAAAGTACTATTAATGACCTTATCAAAATAGAAGTAATTTCATAATGTCAGCCGTTTAGTTGCCAATTTATTTCTAGTATTTTTTTAATAACAAAGCCTAAAGGTAAACAAAAAATATCATTTATTTTTAAATCTGAAATAACCATGGAAGTAGTATGTACTACGTACAACAGTACATACTACCTCCATGGAAATCACTCAATAAATTTATTAGGACGAGTCATTCCAATATTACTTAAACCGGTGATGGCTCTTTTGAGATCACCTCGTTTTGCTTCTACAATTTATTTGGATGATATTTGTGCCATAGACAATACATTTCATGGATGTAAATATAATATAACTTAAACAAGATTGATTTTAGAATCTCTAAGTTTTGTAATTAATGAGGAGAAAAGTTTCTTATAGATTAAATCAAATTACAATTGAGTTTAACACAAGGAAAGTGAAATATCATTCTAAATGAATTGATCCGATTTCCCACTTTGACATGTTGCACAATAAGAAGTTTTGCCAGACTGACAGGCCTCCTTACTTCATTCTGCCCCGCCGTAAAATACGGCTGGCTATATACAAAACAAATAGAAAGATATTATAGCAAAAAAGGGTGGGGATTGGCATGCGGTAAGGAGACCACTAGTGGTCAATGGAGCTCTGAGGAAAATAAATTAAATATTTTAAACTATTGGCCGCATATTTTGGCCTGAAAGTTTTTGCAAAGAATCTTCGTGACTTCCAAATATTACTAAGAATCGATAATAAAACTGCCGTTTCGTACGTCAATAGAATGAGAGGGGTCAGGTTCCCCGATCTTAACAAGGTTACCAAAGGTTTATGGCAATGGTGCGAGACTAGAAGGGCGTATTTTTTTAAAAGTGTACCTACGGTTTTTGGGGTGTCCGTCAACTTTCAGATTTTTTTCTCCATAATATAATGAATAAAATGTATTTATTTTTATAAGCATGAAACATTATTAGACGTCACTTTGGCTATTTTTATTTTAATAGTTTATCAATATTAACATATATTGTACCTTAAGAAATAAAAATAACACTGAGTTTTGCTATGTCCCCTCGACATTTTCTGATACAAATTTGAAAACAAAATTGCAACCATTTTACGTAGATTTATGTTGTCTACATCTTAAAATAGCTAGTAAGTTCTCCATTTATAAATTTCGATGGGCTTTCAGGAGATCCAGCGAGTCATATTTATATTGATTTATAAACTGCGGTCCTAAAATTTTACCAGGGTGGGACTTTCCACTAACTTACGGCCTTTTTTGATATTTTTTGATAAAAAGTAAGTTTTTTTCATATGGCATCATTAAGGAGCATGTTAAGCCTCTCCGCAATGTTGCAAACGCCATCAGACGCTCGGCAGACGTCACCGAAGTTTGTAAAAAAAAGTGAGTGAAAATAACTTCCGCTGACGATCGGGGATTCTAAGGTAATTTCTTCGCAATTTTTCACTCAGATTTTGTTTTCTTCAAAACTTGCGTTTACCTTCTCATAGAATGTGGCATTATTTTAACGATTTAATCATGAAATTTAAGGTTAAACAAACTTACCTGTAAGTGAAGTTTGACCATAATTATACGAGACGTCGGATCCGAAGAGATTTATTCACCAGGTACTACACTCTTTAATGTACTAGGCATTGCACACATTTTAGAGTAATTAGAACAATAAAATTAAAAATCGATTCGGTACACGATATACTACTTCCCATCCCTATAGCGCCCACGCATACCCGTGCGCGTCGTTCAAACGTCATTCTTTTCAGAGCTTCTATTTCGCCTTACTTTGGGACACTTGAACTATCATAGAGGGGAGGGCGGGTAATAAATCTCTTCGGATCCAACGTCTCGTATAATTATGGTCAAACTTCACTTACAGGTAAGTTTGTTTAACCTTTAATTATACTTCGACGTTGGATCCTCAAGATTTATTCACCAGGTAGATGTTTAGATTTATTGCGAAATAGACCAAGAATGGAAAAACACAAATTTTTCCTATTTTAAATCAAGTTTTATATATTCTTTTAATCAACAAACAAACATAAAATGTTTACTTTTCTACATTACAAAACAATAAACAACTAAGTAATTATATAACTTATAAATCTTCATTACAATTATGATTATTCTCAGAATCAAATATTGCTTCAGCGAAAGCACATTCATTATTAACTATAACAGGCCTATTATAAAAACGACCAAAAACATTGGAATCACTAGTCCAGCCAGCAGCTTTTCTAATGACATCAATCGACAAACCCCGACGATCAGCCGCTGATGTCGCGGCGCGGCGTGTCGGGTGCTGTGCGCCGAGAATATAGACGTGTCTACTCCGCTATCGGACATCACGCGCTTGATCCAACGACTGATCGTCGAAGCGCTGGCATTATGTATAGGATTTTTAATAGTAAGTAGCAGCCTATCAGTCTGAGGGTGAGTTCTAAAACATTCTGTAACCTCCATGTAACATATTAATGTCCTAGCGGGACAAATTTGTTCTTTATCCGGAAAAAAAGGTATTATTAATCGCGGCATGGGTCGTCCTGGTGCCGAAATTTTAATTAAATCATTTATAGTAATTTCTATATGTGAGGCGTTAACTTTAACATTCGACAACCGAATTAATGATAGCGTCTGTACGCGTTGTGCACTCGATAACGCTACAAGAGCTACCAACTTCTTTGTAAGAGAGTCCAATGACAAGCTCTCATTCGGATATAATGTCGAAAGATAATTTAAGACTAAATTGGGATTCCATGTAGCTTGATATCTAGGAAAACAAGGTTTAATTTTATAAACACCTTTTAAAAACCGTAATACACGATCATCGTCACTAAACCTTTTACCCATAACTAAGGCCAATGCTGAACGGTGAGTATTCAAACTAGCCCCTGATCCGTACTGTATAGTTAAAAATCTAAGTATGTGAGGTATATCAACATCATAACAGTCGATATTATTTTCAGTACAGAATTGCCACCATTTTTTATACAAACAATCATACTGTTTCATTGAAGAATCAGCCAGGGATGAAATCATGATGTCAACCGTGTCTGGAGTGAGTGACTGTCGCGTAAACGCTTGCCTGACAAATGAGCTACCACCAGGGTAAGCTGCCTCCAAAGTGGGTGTTCCGTTCTGAAAGGGGATAGTGGAAGGTCACGCTCAGGTGTCAAATAAATAATGTTTGAACGAGACAATGATACGAAGAGAGGAAACCATGGCTGACTAGGCCAATGAGGAACCACTATGATACCATCTGCTTTGTTTTCAATTATCTTTCGAATACTTTTTAAAATTAATGAGAAGGGAGGAAACGCGTAAAAGAAATCTGTTCCCCAATCTAGAGTGAATGCATCTATATTAAAAGCTTGGGGGTCTCGTTTCCATGAAATATACTTATGACATTTAGCGTTTATCCTAGAAGCAAAGAGGTCAATGTTGGGTTGACCGAGAGAGTCGGTAATCTTTCTGAAAGCAGCAAAAGACAGGCTCCACTCAGTATCAATATTGGAGCGTCTCGATTCCTCGTCAGCTTCAACATTATCCTTTGACTTTATATATGATGCAAACACATATAGCCGCCGCTCTTCACACCATTGCCAAATTTCTCTAGAGATTTCATTGAGATGCTTATGTTGCACTCCACCCATCCTGTTGATATATGATATTGCAGTCGTGTTGTCGATTCGCAATAAAATATCTACATTAGTAAGGTCGCGAGAAAAACACTTTAACCCTATAAGAGCTGCTTTTAATTCCAAGAAGTTAATGTGGCTATTTTGCTCTTCTGCGTTCCAAAAACCGTTTGAACGCTCACCGTTACATGAGATGCCCCAGCCTGACAATGAAGCATCCGAAAATATTTCTAAAACATATTGCCTGTTACAAATCGAGTTAGTACAAGTCATGATATTATTTTTCCACCAAGTAAAATCCGGTTCTAAATAGTGGCTATCTATTAACATCATTGTATCATAATCATCATTTGCATTTTTCAACGCCAGAAACTTCTCTCTTTCAAATCTCTTAGTGTAAACCCAACCATAACAGATGGCTGGACATGCGGAGGTAAGTAATCCTAAGAACTGTGCAAACTCGCGAATAGACAATATATTCTTCCTGGAAATCTTTTCAACTAAATCTAAAATTTTTCTAAGTTTTTTGAGCGGCAATTTTAAACGCATTTCATGAGAGTTAAATTCAAAACTTAGAAAGGTTCGTATCCGATCTGGGACTAGATTACTCTTTGAGTAATTAATAATAAAGCCTAACCTGTGTAATAATTCCACAGTTTCTGAAACACACTTTGCACACTCATTTGATGAATGGCCTATACATAAAATATCGTCTAAGTAAGATACTAATAATAGACCCTTATTCCTTAATAGCGTCACAACTGGTTTAAGCAATTTCGTAAATACAAACGGCGCTAAAGATAAACCGAATGGAAGACATTGAAATTCATATGTCTTAGCCCTTCGTTCATGTCCTTGAAATTTAAACCTCAAATATTTTTTACTGGCATCGTCGACAGCCAATAAAAATATGCGTCTTTGATATCAATGGAAGCCATGTAACTATCTTTCAAAATTAATTTTGTTGCGGTACGATAATCCTCCATTTTAAAATGTTGAGGATCAATGAAATTATTCAGTTGTTTCAAATTCAAGATAAATCTAAATGTAAATCCGCCCGCTCATTGCCGGCAGTCCCCACATGCGCCTGCAACCGAAAGAGCCGTACGTCACGGCCCTCCATGTGGATTTGACGCACGCACTGCTCAATGCCGTGAGCCAAGGGGTGCAGAAGCGCCCGGCTTTTGAGCAAGTCCAGCGAGGACCTCGAGTCACTTAAAATGTTGACAAGTGGCTCCTCGCTGTCTTTGACCTGCTCCACGGCCCTGAGCAGAGCGTACATCTCCGACTGGAAGACCGTGCAGTACGGCTCCAGACGGAACTTCGAGTGCCTGGTCTCTCTGCCGTCTGACCACCGCGTCAAGGCTGCACCCACCCTCCCCTGTATCTTACTGCCATCAGTAAAGATACAGGGGCCGTCGATTTGGTGAGCCTCGACTGTTGCCGGCTCGAGATCATCCACGCACTCGAAGCTCAGTGACTGCCTAATGGCGGGATGTGGGAACCGCCCGCAAGGAACGCGCAGTTCGACAGGTCTATCGGCTGGAATCTGGTTGATTCTCACTCCTCGCTTTGCCCTGTATAGACTTGCCGCCTCCTGAACTCGGAGGTCAAGGGAGAGTACGTCCGCCAGTACCAAAGCCGATGAAAGAGACACCGTGCGGTACGCCTTGCAGAGTTTTTGCGTGAACCCCCGCTGCAGAGACTCTAATTGATTTTTAATCAGTAGCTTCTCCGCAGCCGGAGCCCACACACTCGCGGCGTACAGTACGATGGGCTCTATCACCGAGACATAGATGGTTCTGATGACCTCTCGGTTCAAACCCCAACTCATCCCGGCAGCACACGCCAGCTGCTTGTAGATGTCAGTAACTTTTCTACAAACAGCCGATACGTGTGCGTTAAAGGTGAGTTTGTTATCTATGATAACACCCAGCAGGTGGATTTCCTGCACTAACGGCAGGACCTGTCCATCCATGCTGATGACTGGGGGCTCAAACTTCAGCTTCCGCGTCAGCACCATTGCAAAAGTTTTATGCGGTGCGAATTTCAGCTTGTTTTTGAGCCCCCAGTCCAGCACGGTCTGAAGGGCCGCATTTGCTCTCGCCTGAAGGGGGGGAACTGATGAACCGGAGATCACCAGCGCCACGTCATCTGAAAAAGCCTGGCAGTGCACTCCTTCCTGCTCCAGATCTACGAGCAGGGTGTCGAGAATAAGGTTCCAACAAGTGGGTCCAGCTATTGAGCCTTGGACACACCCCTTGTTGGCCCCCTTTTCCCAACACTCCCTTGCAAAATTGACCTTAACCTTACGGTTCTCCAAGTAGGAGGCAACAAGTCCATAAATGTTGGCAGGGCACTTGTGAGCGAGGAGCTGGGTCTTTAAAGCCGGCCACCAAGCATTGTCGAAGGCTCCCTCTATGTCCAGTGAGATCATGATCACGATCTTCCTACTCTGTATTTCAGAGCGGACATGACTCACGAGGTCATAGAGGGAGTCCTCGGTGCTTTTTTGTGGCATAAAGCCATACTGCCTAGTGCTCAAGGAGGGTAGCAAATGCCATCCTAGACGGGACACTAGAAGCTTTTCCACAATTTTGCCCATAACAGGTTGGAGGCCTATCGGCCTGTGCGCCTTCGGAGTAGTGTAGTCCTCTTTCCCGGACTTTCGGATAATACATACTTGAGCGAGCTTCCACCGCACCGGGAAGTGTCCTATTGCCAAACATTTGTTGGCAATTGCCAGGAACACCTCCGGCGCAACACGGATAGCTCGCTCACATATGTCCGCAGTCCACCCATCAGGCCCCGGAGCCTTTTTTGGATTGAGGTTTCTCAATACCAAATCAAGCTCCGGAGCCGTGAAGGGCGGATCGTCGGAGCCGATTTTGTCCAGGAGTTGATGGACTGACTGACACCTCCGAGCTCTCGCGTAGGTTTTTTTTTTTTTTTCGTGACCTTTTTATCTTAAGGATTTAATTTTTGAAAGTGACCCAGATGGGCATTATAATTAATTTGTCAGAGAAAAATTAGGGGGGGGTCCTCCGTCTTAAGTATTTACTTATAAATAAATAAAAGTTAATAATAGATGGCTTATCATTTGTAACTCTCTTGTCTATGTTCTCTTGCTTTTTTTTTTTTTTTCTTCCTTTTCATTTTTTTTATGGTGCTATTTGTATTGTATATATTTTTAAGAATTAAAAGCTGGGATGATTTTTTAAAAACAAAATTTCTTTACTCCTAAAACATAATTCAAATTACATGAAAAACCCTTAAATCAGAAATACAAATTATCACACAATGACACGTCCAACACCGAAGCGCTCGCCGAAAGAAATGAGCCCCGGTGCACGCCCAACCGGCGCCAGCGAGTGGCTCCCCACCACCAACCGTTGCATCACGCGACTCGTGCCTCAGCATGGCGCGCTACTAGGCCCCACCCTCTCAGAACTGGTCATCTCTAACACGGCCTCTCCTAACAGCGAGGCGTCCTCGACCGCGTTGTCCTGAGCAGGAGGCTCCTCAACACCTGAGAGATGACAAGGCTCATCACGATCTGAAACAGACATCTGTTCATGACTAACCGAATGATTAGAAGAAGTTGTGTTCAAAAGAAACAATTAAAAGCTTCGCATCATAGCTATAAGTGTGCACGCAAACAGCTATGACCAACACTGAAAATTGTTAGGTGAACTAGAAAAGAAAATTGTACCAGATGGGTATTAAAACACAAACAATAAAGCTCCGGATCTCCACCATTTGTGCCGCATTGCAAAAGCATTAGATCTTTAAATACATTTGCTATGCCCCGCGAAAGCGGCTCTTTAAAGGTCGCATTTCACGTCTTTTTAACACCGCACTGACAGAGGCCCTGTAAAGTTCGCATGTCAGGCCACTACCATCTGTAACACTGCACTGACAGAGGCCCTGTAAAGTTCGCATATCAGGCCACTAACACCTGTAACACCGCACTGACAGAGGCCCTGTAAAGTTCGCATGTCAGGCCACTAACACCTGTAACACCGCACTGACAGAGGCCCTGTAAAGTTCGCATGTCAGGCCACTAACACCTGTAACACCGCACTGACAGAGGCCCTGTAAAGTTCGCATGTCAGGCACAAGGCACACATCAGAAGCCCTGTAAAGTTCACGTAACGTGGCTTACCAGTCTCGAAGAATGAAGCGCACGTCTCCGGCGTCCATTCACCGCGCCATAGAACAAGGTGTTCAGCTGCGGCCTGAGTCTTTTTGCCATAAGACCCTGCGAGCAGCTCCAGCTCGTAACGGTGATGGGGAAGTTGACGAACCACCTTGTAGGGGCCCCTCATGCCGGAATCCAACTTGCCAGCGCTCTGCGAAAATTTGCTGACAAACACGTAATCACCAACACCATAAATACGTGGTAGTGCTCGTGATTTATTAACATAGCGGTCTTGACGTTTCTGATTGGCCTGAAGTAGTTCCGTAGCCCGTTGTCGTCTTAGAGCTCCCACCGCTTCACGATTTGCATGGGAATTGTCGAGTGCCACGTCTCTAACCAATGACCTCAGGACCGGGGTAGTGGCTTCGATTCCAACCAATAGCTGAAAGGGTGAAGTCTGTGTCGTGGCCTGCTTTGTCATGTTGAGAGTGAGCTGAATCTTCCATAGAACGTCAGACCAATTGCTGGACTTGTTGTTTGCTTCAATACGGAGCATATTTAGGACGGAACGGCAGTACCGCTCGGCTTGGCCATTTTCTTGGTGCATCTCGGGTGTGATAAGATGTGTTGAGCAACCCAACCCCGTAACCCAAGTTTGAAATGCTGAACTTTCGAACATCCTACCTCTATCAGTTACAATTATTGAAGGTGTGCCAAATAGAGAAATTGCGTTTGTAAACACGCGTTTTAGATCATCAGCATCCTGTCTGTACAAGGAATACAAAAGGCAAAATTTGGAGAAAGCATCTACTAACACCAAGACATACTTGAATCCATTGGATTCGGGCAATGGGCCCAGGACGTCCATATGGACAACGGAGAAAGGACTTTCAGGTTTTGTCCAGGACTGTATTGGTTGATGTGAAGCACGTGGAACACGTTTTTGGGAAAGACAAACCACACAGTGGTTTATGTATTTTTGAGTAAATTGTCTTAAGCCAGGGAACCAGAAGTGACGGAGAATCAGCTCAACAGTTTTATTTATGCCAATATGCTCATGATCATCATGAAAAAGTCTTAAGAGACTGAGTCTGTACCCCTTTGCTATAAAACAAAGAAGACGTAACTCTTTTCCAGTGGAACCATACTTGTAGTACAAAAGATTGTTTTTTACTACATATCGTTATGGATCCAACTGACCGTCTCTTAGCTTCTCCATCAGTTCCTGCGTCTCATTGTCAGCAGTTTGAGCCATTTGTGCCCAATTGTTTGGCTTGCGGATATGAGAAACACTTACAGGATTCCGACTCAAAAAGTCTGCATGCTGCATGAGTGCACCCTTTCGGTATTCGATCGTAAACCGGAAGTCCTGCAAGTAAACCCACCATCTGGCTACCCTTGGAATAAGGTCTTTCTTTCGCTCAGTTAATTTTAGCGAGTTGCAATCCGTCACTATCTTAAAGTCAATGCCTATGAGATAGTGGCGAAAATGCTGTAACGCCTTTACGATCGCCAGAGTCTCGAGCTCGTAACTATGATATCGAGACTCTGCACCGTGCGTCGCTCTGCTAAAATAACCGACTACCCTCTTTCGTTTACCCTCGTGTTCCTGCAGGAGAATGCCCCCGTAACCGATTGAACTGGCGTCAGTGTGAAGCTCAGTAGGCAATTTCGGGTCGAATATGGCAAGAACAGGCTCTTCGGTTAAGCAACTAATAATGTAGTCGCGAGCCGCGTCTTGTTCACGTCCCCAAATAAACGGTTCACCTTTTTTAGTTAACTTCGCAATGCAAGCTGTTTTAGCTGCGTAGTTAGCAATATAGCGCCTAAAATAACCGGCTAGACCCAAAAATTGCCGCACTTGCTTGACGTTACTGGGTTTTTGGAATTTTACAAGCGCGTCCACCTTCCTAGGGCTCGGTCGTACCTGACCTTGACTTATAAGTCTGCCCAAATATTCAACTTCGGTTTCTAGGAAGGCGCACTTCTTAAGATTTATAGAAAATCCTGCCGCAGTGAGTGTTGTTAATACCTGACGTAACATTACCAATCCATCATCTATCGTATCTGAGAGAATCAAGACATCATCGATATAGGTAAGAACCTTCCCAGTATCAATCAGGGCCCCCAAGGTCTTTGATATAATTTTCTGATAAACCACCGGAGCATTCGTCAGACCATATGGCATTTTCAGGTATTCAAAATGGCCCTCTGGCGTGACAAACGCTGTTTTACTAATGGAATCATCATCTTTCATGGGCACCTGGTGGAAACCGGTGGCCATATCGAGACTCGTAAAATATCTTGCGTTACCCAACTTGTCGATTTGGTCATCGATTAATGGCAGAGGAAACCTATCCTTGACAGTTATAGCATTTAAAGCGCGATAATCCACGCACATCCTATCAGACCCGTCCTTCTTTTTGACGAGTATGATGGGACTCGCGTATTCCGACTGGGACTCACGAATAATGCCATTGCTTAAAAGTTCGTTGGTTATATCATGAACACGCGCCTTTTCATCAATCGAGAGTTTATAGGGACGATAGTGCACAGGAGCATCACTGTTGAGCTTTATTTCCATAAAGCCAGTATTGACAGTGGACTTTGCAGTACCGGTGATAAAAGAATCCGAGTACTCATTCAAAAGAGACAACAACGGGGTTTTAGCCTCGCCTTCCAGAGGCGTATTTACGGCGACTGTATTTAAAGCAAGCAAATGATGCACCTGAGACACCTTTTCTACTCGAGTAAGACTCTGTGTGTCACCAGTACGGATGTAGGTAACACCTTTGCGGTTCAAGACATCCGTGCCCAGTAGCACGGGTGCACCTATACTATCAGAAGATACAACATACAGATCCACTTCTAAAGAAATCTCAGGAACTTCTACAACAGTAGTGATATAACTAGTGGATTCTATTTCCTGACTGCCAATTCCGCGCATAAGCCGAAATGTAGGTATCCTGTTGCATTTGAGATGCTTGAGTACAGAGGTTGAAATTAGGGAAATGTCTGAACCACTGTCAATTAAAACATCTACCGGCACTTTTTCAATAACAGCGGTCATTACGTTACTTTGTTGCGCAGTGTTGGGTTTTTGGCAAAAATTAACATTACTTGTACTTTTATTGTTAGTTTCGACACGACGTTTAACAAAACAATGCTCAGCTAAGTGTCCTGCCTTCCCACAATATGTACACGATAAAAGTGACTTGTTTGCGGCTGCAGATTTCACAGTCGCATTGTTTGTTTCAGTTTTCTGCTTTTTAGGGCAGTTCCAATGCTTATGACCCGTGCCGCCACAAACCGAACACTTCCGATCAGAATTTTCTGCGCCACGCTTACGTAAACCACCGGGACGCTGGTTTGATGAACGGACAAAATTGCGGGTATCGCAAAAATCATTTTTGGGTTTTGAATAAACAGATAAAAATTCCACAAGTTCGTTACATTGTAACTTTGCATTTGATGCAGTGGCTTTAACTTGAGTGTCAGTTATTCCTCGAATAACAATAGCCGTTTTTAGGTCATCAGATAATCCCTTCACAATTTTCAAACGTAATAATGATTTTCGGGCGTACTCAGCGTAGGTAGGGAATTTATTTGAGTTCGTGCTCATTACTTCATACAGAATGTTAGCAATGTCAATGCTCCGTGGGCAAAGCGAACGGAAGTCGGACTTAAAATTTGTCCACGTGCGATCGTTAGAAGTCCAATCACTCAGCCATGTACGCGCGTCACCCTTAAGGCAAGCACCAATGCGCGACAAACACTCATTATCAGCCCAATGGTTCAACTCGCGACCTCTGTCCACTTCGGCACACCAAGCATCAAAATCGTGCACATTAGGGTCAAAGCTAGATATGTAGTAATGACCAGTTTTGGCTTGCAAAAGAGAAGTCAGCGCGCCCACCAATTTGTCCGTAGCACCACTACTAGTTTCACACGAAATAGAATTAGTTTTGCCTGATGCCACAGGCAGCGGTGGCGTTTGGCAATCACGTGTTGGAGGTGTTGGTATCGGGCACGATCCTATTGCTGACGTGGTACTGGCAGACAATCTACCCTCAATAGCAGTTAGACGACCGAGGATAGTATCTAGTGCACGGCTGCTAGAACCATCACGACTGCTATATGAACTGTCACGACGGCGTCGCCCACGTGCTCCATCATGCTGACTGCGAGGACCACGTCGACGTTCACGAGATCTACTGCGATGTTTATACGGACTATCGTCCTTTCTGTTCTTTGATCGAGAGGGTCGTCCCGACATAATGAAATGGGTGTACTTACAGTTTTTTTAGTGCACAAAATCGATTGAAAAATTCCTGATTTAAGGGTTATGATTTGGAATAAAATTTACAAAGAAGTCGTATGACCGAAAAGGAACCGTGGTGATCCCACTTCTGATTTTAAGAATTAAAAGCTGGGATGATTTTTTAAAAACAAAATTTCTTTACTCCTAAAACATAATTCAAATTACATGAAAAACCCTTAAATCAGAAATACAAATTATCACACAATGACACGTCCAACACCGAAGCGCTCGCCGAAAGAAGTGAGCCCCGGTGCACGCCCGACCGGCGCAAGCGAGTGGCTCCCCACCACCAACCGTTGCATCACGCGACTCGTGCCTCAGCATGGCGCGCTACTAGGCCCCGCCCTCTCAGAACTGGTCATCTCTAACAATATATATATTTTTTTATTGCCTTTTTATACTTATTGCTTAGGTTTACAATTTCTTACGCTAATTATTCTACACGTTTACAATTTTTTTAACTTATAATTCTAGTAACGGAGGAGCCTTCCCCAAACACTATATTAATTAACAAAAAGATATTATCTAATTAACCAATTAAACATTTTAAAGTTAAAGAAAACAAGTAAAAAATAAAACAAATGTGAATTAAAAATTTACTTATTGCGCTTTGCCGCACATTGTACTGTCTTTTTTAGGAATTTGAAGAGAGCTTCCCTTTGCTCTTCGTCGTTCATTATCTCTGGCAGGTTAGTTTTGTTGAATTTAATTTGCAACTCAACCTCCAAATCCGCCCTCCACAAGCCGAACCTCGGGCAGTCAAACACGATGTGCCATACTGTCTCCTCCTGATCCGGATCACACACGCAAGATGGACTGTCCTTGATCTTAAAACGGTGGAGATACGAGGCGAATCCCCCATGCCCTGTGAGGGCCTGCACGAGAGTGGGGTCGAGTTTTGCCTTCCTTAATACCTTGTGCGCAGTTGCGACATCGGGAAGAAAAGCCCTTGTGACCTCTCCCGTGCTGGAGGACTCGTATCGCCGCTGCCACCGTTGGACAATCCCCTCGCGTATGGTTTTCCTCAGGAAGGACAGAGGGACAGCATCGTAGTCGGCCGCCGTCTTCTTGCGGAGGGCGGCTTCTTTGGCGAGTTCGTCTGCGCGCTCATTGCCAACGGTTCCAGCATGTGCCCGCAGCCAAAAGAACCTCACGTCACGGCCCTCCCTGCGGAGTTCACGCACTCTCTGTTCAATGCCATGAGCTAGGGGATGCACAAGCGCCCGGCTGCTGAGCAGGTCCAACGATGACCTGGAGTCGCTCAGGATATTCACAAGCGGCTCCATGCCACCGCCAACCTGCTCCATGGCCCTGAACAGAGCGTACATTTCCGATTGGAAGACCGTGCAGGAAGGCTCCAGACGAAACTTCGAGTGCCTGGTCTCCTCCTCCCCCGACCACCAAGTGAGCGCTGCACCCACCTTCCCCTGTATCTTACTGCCGTCAGTAAAGATACAGGGGCCGACGATTTGGTGAGCGCTCACTGTCTCGGGGTGGAGATCATCCAGACACTCGAAGCTCAGCATCTGTTTATCCACCGGGTGCGGGAACCGCCGGAAAGGAACGCGCAGCTCAACCGGTCGATCAGCAGGAATCTGCTCAATTCTTTCTCCTCGCTTTGCGCTGTACAGACTCGCAGCCTCCTGTACCCTAAGGTCAAGGGGGAGTACATCTGCCAGAACCAGAGCCGATGACAGAGACACCGTGCGGTACGCTTTACAGAGCTTTTGTGCGAACCCCCGCTGCAAAGAATCAAGTTGATTTTTAATCATCAACTTCTCAGCAGCCGGGGCCCAAACACTAGCTGCGTACAGCACGATGGGCTCTATCACCGAGACATATATGGTCCTGATGACCTCCGGATTCAAACCTCAGCTCACCCTGGTGGCACACGCCAGCTGCTTGTAGATGTCAGTGACTTTTCTACAAACAGCAGAAACGTGTGCGTTAAAGGTGAGCTTGTTATCGATGGTAACACCCAACAGGCGGATTTGCTGCACGAGCGGCAGCGATACTCCGTCCATGCATAAGACTGGAGGCTCAAACTTAAGCTTACGCGTTAGCACCATGGCAAAAGTTTTGTGCGGTGCAAACTTCAGCTTATTCCTGAGCCCCCAGTCCAGCACGCGTTGGAGAGCCGCATTTGCTCTCGCCTGAAGGGGGGGCATAGTGGAACCGGAGATCACCAGCACCACGTCATCCACAAAAGCCTGGCAATGCACCCCATCCTGCTCGAGTTCATTGAGCAGGGTGTCGAGAATAAGGTTCCAAAAAGCGGGTCCAGCTATAGAGCCTTGGATACACCCCTTATTGGTACCCTTTTCCCAACACTCCCTTGCGTACGTTACCTTGATGGAGCGATTCTCCAGGTAGGAGGCCACGAGTCCGTAAATGTTGGCAGGGCAACCATGAGCGAGGAGCTGGGTCTTCAAAGCCGGCCACCAAGCATTGTCGAAGGCTCCCTCAATGTCCAGTGAAACCATGAGAACGATTTTCCTGCTCTCAATTTGAGAGCGGACATGGCCCACCAGGTCATAGAGGGAGGTTAGGTTAGGTTAGGTTTTTTTTTTTTTTTTTTTTTATAAATGAAAGGTTTTGCTATGGGATAAGATCTCCCATACCATTTTTTTGTTGCTGTTTGTTTTTTTGTGTTTACTTTATTTTATTAATTATCGCTCCTTAAAACTATCAGATACATGCTTCTACCGTAAACAAAGACCCTTATATATACATACATAAAACTTAAGAACTACATATAAAGATATCTATATACTTTTTTTTTTTTTTTTTTTTACTATTTATTTAGTTATTATTATTATTATAATGATTTTTATTATTATTAATATATATATATATATTTTTTTTAATATGTGTATATATTTTTTTAAAACATGCTTAATATTAAGAGATAATTGAGAGGTTATATAACATTAAGCTCAGAAGTATTTTTGGTTGACGCTAAACCATCCGCTGCTCAGGCGCCCGTGTGTCACCTGCGCCGCTCTTTAGCATCGCGTCAGCAACAGCCATGTCACTGTTTCGCATAGCCATTTTTAAGTTATATTCACGGATTTTACCGGTCTCCGCTGACAGGGCGTTCAAGATGATGTGAACTATGGCGTCATTTTCGCGGCGAACTGTGTAGTACACACAGCTGCCGGTGTGTCTGGACACCGCCACGACCGCGTGATTGACGCTGCTGTGCAGCTGCAGGTTCTTTTTTGCAGTTCTTACGATAACCACTCTCTCCCACGTTAGTCCCTGAGCTTCATGGATTGTGTGGAGACGCGATCCTTGTTGCTTCCCGAACCCTAGACCTTTAAGGAGCTCCTTCTCGGCTTGGGTGTGGACATGGTAGAGCGTGTTTGGCTCGTCTTTTGGGAGTCGCGTCTCTTCGTATGTTTCCAGTGTCAGGGACCGTGCTTGAGCCTTGGATGAGTATATGCCACTGTAGATCTCCCTTAGGGCATATGCTACATCCATGGGGTTTCGATGTGTGCACAGCAGTTGTTTCGTGATGTTTCTGTACGAGCTAGGAGTTTTGTACTTCATCGGGAAGAGGTTTTCTCTGTCGATGAAAGGTACTTGGTTCCGGTCACCCAGGAGAAGAGCCTTGCTGGCGCCGGTTATTCTTATCGCTAACACTATGGCTCCAAAATGGCTCATGAGAGCTTCATCGATTATCAATCGACCGCAGCTCTCGCCCTCGCCTAAGCCGTTAGCCAGTAGCGACGCCATTGTGCGCACCTTGAACTTTGCGGCTCTGCCAAGTTTAGGCTCCAGTTTTCCGCGGAGGTGTCTTGCTCCTTCCAGTGTGAGTGTCGTCACCAAGTCCCTTTCAGCGTCAAAGTTGTTTACTATGGAGGTTGTTTTGCCGCAGCCTGGTACCCCGTTTACCCAGTCCATTGTTAATGTCGACATATGTGCAATAGCTTCGGTGGATTCAGAATCCCATCGCAATTTGCTTGCCATTTCCAGGATTCTTTCCTCCAGCATTATTCTCGTGCACTTAGCGACAATAACAATGGGATCGTTTGGTGGAGTGGTAAACACTGGTTTGCCTTTCCGGGTTGACTCGTCACTGTCAAGTTCCACAAAACCACCAGTACCATTGAACGCGACCATGTACTCTCCCGTCATGATTCCACCCAAAACTTGGGAGGTGGCGTTATTGTACACCGCCGCGTCGCACTCCTCGAGTTTAACATTAAGCAATCGCTCATTCCCCCGACGATAGGCTTGGAGGATTGACCGGCAGGTTTCTTGTTTTGAGACGATTGTGCCTTTGAGCATTGCCATGTACTCGAGAAGTGCGTTGGACAAGTGGTCCGATGGATCCACAGGTGTTACGAGTTCCGGAAGGTCGACCAGGCCCATGTTGGCCTTTGTTGGTGTTTTGCGGGTAGTTATTCCATCTTTTCCTGATGAAGGTGTGATTCTTGGAGAAGTGGCTGTGTGTGTGTGTTTGTGAATTTTGGATGCAATGTGTGTGAAACAACCGATTGCTGCCTTGGTCATGGACGCCAACACTCCCTCAGAATCCTCTGCACGACGCGTCGGCTGCCTCTCACCTGCTATTTTCTCTTGCAGCCTTTCCGAACCACTAAGCTCCGGGCTTACTATGGGGTGGCCCCAGCTGTCGATGGGGTTGGAAGTTCCATCGAGACGGTACGGTTTCAGGTGACTGAGGTTTTGGCCCCTGTCCTCGTAGACCACCATCTCGTGTTTACTTGAAGCTCTGACGATGCCCAAGTAATCTTCCGCTTCAGCTTTAATGTAAGCCACCACCATAGCATCCACACTGATTTTCTTAGGCGGTCCGTCAATGGCTGCTAGGCTGGAAAGCATCGAGCATGCCTGGGCGAATTCGGAGACTTCGTCGCCGGCTACGAATAGTGCTATTATTTTGTTGTTTGTTCGCACTATTCTGCAGCGGTGACCTGCTGCAGTGACTACTGCGAGTGCTTCGAATACCTTCCGCCTCATCGTTGCCTTGAAATTGCTCCCCTTCAGAAGGAGAGCTAGGCCAGGTGAGATTGTAACGGTGTTTTTTGCCATCGCGTTGCAAAAGCAGACTCCGAGTCTCTCGGTGCTGTCCTCCATGAACGTCGCTACCCCTTTGAGCCTTATGCCAGGGACACCTGCTTCACCGGAATTTAGAAGCTGGTACTCCGCTGGCATCGGGTAGTCTATCGGTTGTTGTGGTTGTTGTGTGAGTTGTGTTGGTTTTATGGGGGTTAAGTCAGGTGTTGAGTTCCTCTTGGCCGCGATTCGCATGGTGTTTTCTACGAATTCAAGGAAGAGCGTTATGTTGTCTTTATCTGCGATGATGTTCCGCAGTTCGGCTTTTTCCAGCTTGGTGTTCAGCCAGAAAAATTTTCTTGGATTGAAAATGAACTGAGTGTGTATGTGATGAGTGTGTGTGTGATGAATGTGCTGAGTGCGCTGAGTGCTGGTTTCATTGAGTGAAAATGAGCTGAATGTGTATGTGATGAGTGAGTGTGTGAGTGAAAATGAGCTGAGTGTGTATGTGCTGATTGAATGTGTGAGTGAAAATGAGCTGCGTGTGTGTGTGCTGATTGAATGTGTGATGAGTGTGACTATATGTGAAAATGAGTTATTGGTCGTCCGCTCACCGCTCTACCTGAGCAGTCTTTTGAACACAGGTCGTCGCAGATTTCCATGAGCTGTGTCCAGATCCACAACTTGGATCACTCCATCCTTGCCAGGTATCGTGCGGAGAATTCTCCCAACTTCCATTGGAGCGGAGGCAGGTCATCCTCTTTGATGAGGACCAGTTCACCCACTTGAGGAGGGGAAGAAGGGGAGAGCCAATTGGAGCGGGTTTGCAGGGTATGGAGGTAGGATCTGGACCAGAGAGTCCAAAAGCGCTGAGAGAGCGCTTGAATGAGTTGAAACCGTTTAAGAGCAGATATGGGTCTGTCGTCAAAAGACTGCTCAGGTAGAGCGGTGAGCGGACGACCAATAATGAAATGTCCGGCCGTGAGAGGGTCAAAGTCCGTAGGGTCGGATGAAATCGGGCAGAGGGGTCTTGAGCTGAGTATTATTTCGTGCACAGCGCCGAACCAAGTTATGTGCTGATTCGCGAGCTTGTGAGTGATTGCATCATAGTTTGTGCCGCAGTCTGAGCGAATGAGAACTGGAGTACCGCGACGTGAGATAAAACCTAACAGGGCTCGTGCTGAGTGAAATTGAGTGTGATTGAGTGAATGTACGTCTGCTATTTCAAGTGATACGGTTGGCAACAAAATTGGTGTGTTAGTGACGTTCACTACACGTTGTGCGGAGTTACAAGAATTCTCTGTTGGAGTTGAAGTCATTGAGTGAAAATGAACTGAGTGTGTATGTGATGAGTGTGTGTGTGATGAATGTGCTGAGTGCGCTGAGTGCTGGTTTCATTGAGTGAAAATGAGCTGAATGTGTATGTGATGAGTGAGTGTGTGAGTGAAAATGAGCTGAGTGTGTATGTGCTGATTGAATGTGTGAGTGAAAATGAGCTGAGTGTGTGTGTGCTGATTGAATGTGTGATGAGTGTGACTATATGTGAAAATGAGTTATTAAAACTTGAGCGCTACCAACTCCAACGTGCGGATAGCTTGTAACTTGCGCGGGCCGAAATAACAAAGGCTATGTTCAAACGGGACACGGAAAATAAACACGACAGAGAGAAAAAAATATAATTTTTTTTTTTTTAAAAACAACCTGTATATGAGCTGAACCAACGTGGAACACCCTATATGTGTACCATTAACAATAAGATCAGAGATGAGAAGAAAAAACAAATTGTTTACTATATTTGTGCTATATATACATATACCCGGGTAAAAAAAAAACAGACAATAACACAAATAAACGGTCCGGCAATATATTACTGTAACACAAGATTACCGTAACATAAAATATCGGAAAGGGCTGAACTTGTTCACTAATTTAAACAACACTTGTAAAAATACAAACAGCTATGTATGCACTTTTCACTTTTATGTTATTTGCCTTGAAATCATGTGCCGACAATACGCGTTGGTTCGTCGTCAAAAATTCTATTTATAGAATAAAATACCTACCTACTGCTTTGAGAGCGTAAACAAACAAAGAATGTATTTACCTAGCCGAAATCGGATCTAAATGAGCGGACAATCCAATGATGCTAATCAAGCTTTAATCAACGTAATAATACGTAACCGTAATAACGTGTGTACTTATGTACTCAACACACGTAACTTACGTATATATGTGACGTATATAAGTGCACGAAATAAAGCAAATTTATACTCGCACCAAAAAATATCTCGCAAGATACCTACGAAAACTATCTTTGACAATGGGCAGATGTACACCTCTCCGCGGGCAAAAATTGGGTAGAAATAGGTAAATTGGGTCGGGTCGGGTCGAGGGGTTTAATAAAGAAATATAGTGGACTGTAATAAACAATTGGGCTGAATGGATATAATTATATTATCTGAGCTGTATAATAATAACAAACGGGATGAAAATGAGTTTATTCTGTAAAGGGGCGGGGGGGGGGCCGGTTCTATACCGATAAATGGAATGTTCTAGGCGGCGGTTCTAATTACCTACCCGCAATAGGTATTCGAGACCACAAAATATTTTTTACCGGGAAAGGGGGCAAAATATGTAACCGGGTGAAAATGGACTGTAGTAAATCGACGGGGGCTGGTTCAAACAAAGTTACGGGCCGGCGGGGGATAGGCGGGGGGTGATATAAACCAAAAATTTTCTTGGATTGAAAATGGACTGTAATAAATCGACGGGGGCTGGTTCAGTAACGGTTCGAAGGGCCAAAATGTAACCGCTGGCTACAGGAATGCAGGGCGGATGGGATTTGACACGGGAGAATTGTGGAAAACAATGTGGGTGCACTGACCTGGTTGGAATGTTTATAGGCGAGCCGACGAATGCGCTGACAATGTGCCGCGTGGTATACTCCTTGTCGGGCTGATGATGACAGGGCTGATCTTGGACAGGGATGTGCAGAATGTCTTGGAGTAATACACAGCACTGATAAGATCACAAGACACGGTAGATACGCGAGATTGGTTGTGGCGTCGCGAATGTGTGCACACGTATTATTCGGTCGACGGTTGCGGCGAAACAGCCAGCTGCGCGAGCGCGCAGACGTGCGCCTCGGGAGGCGTCTCGAGCCGAACAGGCCGAGCGAGCGGCGAGCAGCGCGCGACTCGATTCTGTCGCGAGTTACTTTCTGCGCATGCGCTGAAATGCGCATACCGTCACGCTGTAGCGTGAACATCCGGTATTCTAGTTCCATTCGGGCAATCGCGAAACGAGGGCAGTCCATTAAGAGATGCCATATCGACTCACTAGTGTCAGGGTCGCATTCACAGCCGGGACTGCTTTTCAGCTGAAACCGGTGCAAATACTCCGCCATGCCCCCGTGTCCTGTCAAGGCTTGCACTTGTCTGTGTGTCAGTTTTGTTCTCCGGACGATACGGAATGCTTCGTTCACGTCCGGAAAGAACACTTTGGTGACGGATCCAGTGCTGGAAGAGCTGTACCTATCTTGCCACTTGCGTACAGTTTCCTCTCTGATCTTTTTCTTGACGTAGGATACGGGGACTTCACTGTAGTCTGGGTCATCAGTTGACTGCAAGGCCGCCTGTTTGGCCAGTTCATCCGCTCTTTCGTTTCCGACTGTGCCGACATGCGCCCTGAGCCAAAAGAGCCGCACCTGCCGACCTTGTGCTCTGATTTCCGCTACGCACTCTCTGATGTTCTTAGTAAGGGGGTGTGATGACTTGGGATTTCCTAGCAGTTCAAGTGACGATCTTGAGTCACTCAAGATGTTTATTCGGTCACTCGCGCTATTTTTGGCCAAGTCGATCGCCCTGTGGAGTGCATAGAGCTCTGACTGGAAAACAGTGCACGCCGGGTCCAGGCTGAAGGTGTGAAAACTGGTCTCCGCTCCTTCCTCCCAACACGTGAGGGCTGCTCCAACTTTGCCCTCAATTTTGCTGCCATCAGTGAAAACTTGTGGTCCAGCAATGTCGTGGGAGTCTAGAGTTTCGGAGTCCATGTTTTCTAGGAGCTCATACTCAGTTGTTATGAGTTGTGAAGGATGTGGCTGTTCAAGGTAGCCCACCCTTTGCTCCATGTTCCTTCCTGGTGGCAGGTAGTCTACATTGATGCCTTTTTTGGCCATGTACAGACTCGCGGCTTCCTGTATTCTTAGGTCCAGGGGCAGAAGGCCCGAAAGAACTAGTGCCGACGTGAGCGAGACCGTTCTGTACGCTTTGCAAATCTTTTGTGCAAATCCTCGTTGCAGTGCATCCAGACGATCTCTGATCATCTGGAGCTCCGTTGACCGGTGCCATGCACTTGCTGCGTACATTACGATCGGCTCGACAACCGCTACGTATATCGTCCTGATAATTTCACCGTTGAGGCCCCATGTCACCTTCGCTGCGCGCGCTAGATGTTTGTATATTTCCGCAGCTTTTTTGCAGATTGCGGTCACGTGCGCTTTGAAGGTGAGTTTTCGGTCGATGATGAGACCAAGGAGTTTTATCTCGTTGACGAGTTCGAGTCTACTCCCTGACATATAGAGATGTGGTTCTTCGTACTTCAGTTTTTTAGTAATCAACATCGCCTTGGTCTTGTGTGCGGCGAAGTTGAGCTTGTTCTGAGTACCCCACTCCACTATTGTCTCCAGTGTCGAGTTGACCCTTTCCTCCATGTCTGCAACCGATTGGCCGGTGAAAACCAGGACTAGGCTACGTCATCCGCGAAAGCTTGCGAGTGTACTCCTTCCCCTTCCAGCTTGTGCAATAGCGGGTCGAGGATGATGTTCCAAAAAGCTGGCCCTCCGATAGATCCTTGGACACAACCTTTGGTTGTTTTCCTCTCGCTTGTTGCTCTGGAATAATTGACCACTATTTTTCGGTCTTCTAGGTAGGAGCACACCATTGCATAGATGTTCCGCGGACACTTCCTTGAGGCTAGCTGGTGTTTTAAAGCCGGCCACCATGCGTTGTCGAAGGCCCCCTCTATGTCCAGTGAGATCATTAGAACTATCTTTTTGTTTTCAAGTTCTGATCTAACATGCTTAAGCAGGTCACAGAGGGCGTCCTTGGTTCCGCGCTGGGGCGTAAACCCGTACTGGTTTTGGTTAAGGGTGGGCTGTACGTGCCATTGCAGCCTGTTTACCATGAGTTTCTCGACGATTTTTCCGATTACTGGCAGCAGTTCGATGGGTCTTTATGACTTTGGGTGTGTGTAGTCATCTTTCCCATGCTTTTCGAGGATAATTACGTGCGCCATTTTCCACTGGGTTGGGAAATGTGCCAGCTCTAAGAATTTATTTGCTATAGCCATAAACATTTCCTTCCCGGTTTTGATGGCCATCGTACATATGTCTGCCGTCAGCCCGTCCGATCCTGGTGCCTTCTTTGGATTCAAGTCATGTAGTACTGAATCCAGTTCGGCTTCCGTGAAAGGTGGGTCATCTTTTGACAGACCGTCAGTATCCTCGGGTTTGGCGTTTGTCAGTTCTCGGAGATGTTTGTGGTAGGGTTGATCTGTCTGTGTAGAATCATCAGGGTAGAACGTATCGGCCAGGAGATCGGCCGATTGTTCAGGGCTCAGTGTCTCACCCTTGGCGTTCCTGAGAAGCGGGTCTTCTCGCCTCTTAGATGTTCTCCTGATGACTCTATAGATCCCATCCCACATGCTCTCCTTTTCCTGCGTCGAGCAAAACTCTTTCCAGCGCTGGGTTTGGGCTTCGCTAGCCTTTTTCTCGTAGTTGAGTTTGGCTTCGAGGTACTCGTTTACGACGTGTTCCCGCCTGATGGGTGCAGCATTTCTGATCCTGCGCTTTCTGCGCGTGACCTCTTTTTTGAGGTCTGTCAGTTCTTTGGACCACCAGGGGGGTGCGGCTTTTCCTTTGTAGGCGCCTATTTTTGGAATGGCTTTGTCGCATGCTTCTTGAATGGCGTTCGTATATGCGACAAGCGTGGATTCCAGTTCCTTGATGTCCGAGATGGAGTTTACGTTTTCCAGGGAGATGTTTCTTTTGACTAGGCCGGATCTTAGTTGTGTTTGGAACTCTCGCCAGTTCGCCTTCTTGATGTTATACTTGCGAGTGGTGGTGGATTCTAGAGCCACCAGCTCTCTGTCCAGTCGCAAGGCGAAGGTGATGGCGTTGTGGTCAGACGTTGTGATGTCGCGGTCCACTTTCCAACTTTCGATCCTGCCCAGCAGGGATGTACTACACGCAGTAACGTCTACTATGCTGCTGTATAGTTTCCCTCCCCTGTAAGTCTCAAACGTGGGAGTGTCCCCTTTGTTGAGGATATGGAACTCCATTTCATCAAGGAATGCGCTGTAGGCCACTCCCCTAGGGTCGTCATGCTTGCTGCCCCACCAGAGGCTCCACGCGTTGACGTCCCCGCCTATTAGGATGTTGTTCGTTTTAACTTTTTTGCACGTTTCTTCAACGCGCTTCAGATTTTCTTTTATGTCTTCGTTCCCCTCAAAGTACACCGATAGCACAGCCAGCTTTAGGCTGCCCGCCACCAGTGTCACTGCTGCCTCGGTCTCGGTCACCAACTGCGGGTCGTGAATTACCCGCAGTCGGTCCCCGAAAACGATGACAGCTGCCTTTACTGGTTTTGTGCGATTCAGGGTGCACTGGATGATCTGAGTGCCGGGATAAGTGCTCATATTGCCGTTCCGCCCTACATAGGGTTCTTGTACTAGGGCAATAGAGACCCCGCTTCCCTTTGCAGCCCGGATCAATTCCTCCGTTGCTAGCTTTTTGCGCTGCAGGTTTGCCTGAACGATTAGCAGCCTGCTCGCGATAGTACTTTGGGGGGGTGAGGTGGGTGTCGTGTCGTTGCCCTTAGCAGTAGCTGACACGCGAGCGTGCTATAGCATCCATTTTTTGTCTTTCTGGACACTCTGGGTCGTACGCTGCGTGTGCTGTGGATGAATGGGAATGGGTTTGCTCGCAGTTTTTGCAGTGTGGAGGTCTGTCCTCCAATCTGCTGCGACATTTCACCCAGGAGTGAGTCCCTCCGCAGTACGCGCAGAGGTCCTCTTTCTCCCGGCAGAGACCTTTGGTATGCCCATAACCCAGGCATCTGGAGCACTGTATAAGGGGCGACTGGTCTTCGACTGGACTCCGCGAAAGGCCGATGTAGACCTTTTCGGCCTTCATGAGCCTTCCGTACAGTACGGGCGAGACCTCGAAGACGGTGTGGCACTGAAGCGCGTTTCGAGCTTTTTTCCTGTATTTAACTCGGAGAAGATCGTCATTTTTGTTCAGGGCCGTGAACAGATGGTTGTTTTGGGCTCGGAAGTGTTGGACGATCTCTTCGTCGTTTTGGTAGGCGAGGACGTTTCTGACAATGACTAAGGGGTTATTTTTTCTAGCTTCCTCCACCTTAAGGGTGTTGTCTGCTCGCATTTGTGATCTGACTAGTTCCAGGTCTTCTTTGCTGCTGCAAGTCAAGACCACTTTCCTGTTTCTCGCCTTCCTTACCCTGTCCACTCTGGCGCCGGTCTTGCTCATGTCTAGCGCATTGATGATTGTCTTGATGACGTTATCCCCTGTCTTAGAGGTATCCGTCGATGAGACAATCACCGTGTGGTTCGGTTTCGGTGAAGGTGGAGTAGGCAGTGTGGCTGGCTTCTTTTCTGGCTTGCGCTTTCGCTGTACAACAGTCCATCCATCAGCTTTAGAAAGCTCAGCCTCGAGGTTTGCCTGTGGTAGTGGCGTGCGTGACTGTTGCTCGCGCATGGTCTTCAGCTCAGATGTGACAGCTTCGAGCCTTTCATTGAGCGGTTCGAAGTGCTCAGCGAGTTCCGAATGTGTGGGAGGTGTTTCGGTGGTGGAGAGGGCGTCTTGTAGCGTGGTTTTTATGTATATGTGTAATTGCATGATTGTGTCCCTCACATCCCTGACCTCTTGCTCTAAGCGTTCGACCTGGGGCTGTGAGGTTTGAATGTGTGTTGCAGTGTTTTCATCCTTCGTCACCATTTCTGCATGTTTCTTATCTGCTTCCCTTCTCATGGAGTCCAGTTGCCTGGAGAGCTGCTCTATACTTGTGGAGATCTTTGTGCTGTCATCCTTAAGAGAGCTTGCCAGATGACCGGGCCCCATGGCTGTGAGTTGGTTTACGGAATAGGATAAGTCCTGCATCGCTTTAGTAATGGTGACGAGGTAATTCCCGTTATCTTTAATTTGTTGGTGGGGTTCCCGCGTTTCAAAAGTTAGCCAGTCCCTGATGGTTTTTGTCTCCTGCAAACTTTGGCCAATGTCCTCAATGGCCTTTTGTACGTTGACGGTGAGCTGCGTTGTTATTTCTCCTATTTGTTTTGAGTGGGCACGCTCCGCTCTGATAAGCTCCCGAGCGTGCTCGCTCCTTTCCTTCTCCAGATTGTACTTGTGTCTCGATCTGGAGTCGGAGAGGGACAACACCGTCTCATACAGCGTCTGCAGGCTTTCGACGGCCGTTTGTTTGTACTCACTCTTGAGGTTTTTGGCTGACTCTAACGCCTCCTTCCCCTTGAGGAACATTTCGTTGGCTAACTTATTAGCCGCGTCCATGTGGACCCCCCTTTGCAGGTTCCTGCTCGTGGTGTTGATTAGGCTGAGTCTTCTTTGTGGTGACGTGGAAGACTCCCTTTCTGAATCAATCGGCCGTGGCGGTGAAAAATTGGCTTTGGTACTTGCAGGATCCGTCAGAGTCGGCGATCCGCTTCGCTCCGAGGCAGTGGAGACCGGTGATCCGTCTGTCCGTTGTGCGTTTTTGGTTAGGACCTTGTCTCGAAGTGAGCGGGTTGGCCGTGCGGGGGGAACCTTAGCAGAGGATGGCGCGGCGTCCGTGGATTTTGTTGGGAGTTTGGCAGGGTTTTGTTGTTTGGAAGACATTTTAATATACCTTCCTGAGCCAACAGGAACAAAACTGGTGAGAGGGGGGGTGAGGTAAAAATTTGCGGGGGGTTGGGGGGGAGGAAGTTCATGGGAAAGCTATTGAGGGGGGGGCAAGTTAGCGATGGGATAGGGAACACTTTTTGGTTCCTGTAGGCTAAACGGGTTGGGATATCAAAATTCTGACAGGGTCAGAATGTTCCTTTTGAAATCCCTGTGAGTTTGAGCCCAAACTCGGTGTTCCTGAGCCAACAGGAACAAAACTGATGAGAGGGGGGGTGAGGTAAAAATTTGCGGGGGGTTGGGGGGGGAGGAAGTTCGTGGGTGAACTATTGAAGGGGGGCCCAAAAAAGCCCCAGGGGAAAGGGGTTTTGCCCAGTGGATGAAGGGTGGGTCAGTAGCACATGGGCGTGCGCGGGTTGAGGAAATAGGGGAGGTTTAAATTTAAAGGGGGGTTGGGGTTAAGGGTGGTTTGGGGTGGGGACGTTTGGGGTGAAAGGTCTGGAATTTCCAAGACCAATGAGCCCAAACTAGGGGGGGGTGGGATAAGGGGTTCAGGAGTTCCCTAGGTGTACCTCTGGTCTCCGGACGTCTTCAGGGTGCTGCTCTTCATCAGCCGGACGAAGTCCTCAGGTCAGCAGAGGTGTCTTCAGCTCGGGCAGTCTGGCTGATACGTCACATACACGCGCGAGGTTTGGCACGTGTAACCTACTTATCTGGGTCAGAGCAGTTTTGTATGGGTGCTATAGGTGTTAATAACTCCCGTTCTTGAAGGCGTATCCTGGAGATTTTTTTTGGCGCGGGCTACAGTCTGAGATTAAACTCACGGTTTTTAGTCCTTTTGTCGCCGAACTGCGCTGTCCCAAAGTTGAAGGTCTCCAGAACCGGAACCCGTTGGCAGATTTTGTTGCCAACACGAATCCTTGTGAGTTGAGCACCACTTAACCACAACACAACACTTGCACAATTGATTTCCGATGGTAACTATTTTTTCCGAATTTTTGTTGCGGAGCGACGTGGTGTTTGGTTGGACTTTCGAGCAGTACTGGGTTAGGTTAGGTTTTTTTTTTTTTTTTTTTTTTTTAAAACCCCATCAATGATGAGGTCACGCAAGACCACGAATATTAATTTTCGTGACTTTTTTAGCTTATACATTTATATACGTGACCCCTGAATTTTACAGTGATAAGAGGGGGAAAGGGAAAAATGGGGATCCTCCGTCATAAAAAAAAGCTACTTACATTCTAATTTTCCTTAAATTAACACCAGGGATTAAAACAAACTCTTGTGCATATACCCTCTTTCTTTTTTTTTTTTTTTTGATTTTTTAAAATATCTTTTTTTTTTTTTTCATATTTTATTTGTTCTTTTCTCTCTTTTTTTTTTTATTTTTTTATTTTTCTTTTTGTTCTTATTATCTAATAACATTTTCCTTAAAACTAGCTGACCGGAGGATCCCACCCTTTATTACATTTAAACAAATAGACGAATCAAAATAATAAAGTTTTATACAATATGAATCAATTTAAAAAATTAATTAAATACTTATAATTATGAATTCTTAAATTAGTACATTGAAATTATAATTATTACAATTTAATAGTAAAATAGAAAATAAAACATAAAAGGAGCATAAAATAAAAATAAAACATAATTTAAAACATTAAAATTTACAGAATTAGAACACAAAAAGAGCTATCTATTTCTGACAGCCGCACACCTTACAACTCTCTCCAAATATCTTAATAGTGCAACTCTGTCAGTTTTATCTTGTAAGATTACTGGCAGGTTAGCCTTGTTAAAGGCAAAGTCGATCTCAACCTCCAGATCCGCCCTCCACAAACCGAACCTCGGACAGTCGAACACGACGTGCCATATCGTCTCCTCCTGGTCGGGATCGCATACACAGGCTGGACTATCCTTCAGCTTGAAGCGATGAAGGTACGATGCGAGGCCCCCATGCCCTGTAAGGGCTTGCACGTGGGAGGGATTGAGTTTGACCTTCCTCAGGATCGTATGCGCTGTGGCTACGTCAATTTTCTTGCTTTTAATCTCAGAGCGAACATGTCCCACGAGGTCATACAGGGAGTCTTCGGTGCTTTTTTGTGGCATAAAACCATACTGCCTTGTGCTCAAGGAGGGCATCAGATGCCATCCTAGACGGGATACCAGAAGCTTTTCCACAATTTTGCCCATAACAGGAAGAAGTCCTATCGGCCTGTGCGCCTTCGGAATGGTGTAGTCCTCCCTCCCGGATTTACGGATGACACATACGTGAGCGCGCTTCCACCCCACCGGAAAGTGTCCAATTGCCAAGCATTTGTTGGCAATTTGAAGGAACACCTCCGGCGAGACTCGGATTGCCCGCTCACATATGTCCGCAGTCCACCCATCAGGCCCCGGAGCCTTCTTTGGATTGAGATTCCTCAATACCAATTCAAGCTCCGAGGCAGTGAAAGGCGGATCGTCGGGGTCCAATTGATCCAGGAGTTGATGGACTGGCACCTCCGAGCTCTCGCGGATTTGCCGTTGAGTAGGGGTTTCGTTGTCCACAGCGTCATCAGGGAAGAACGTAAGGGCCAGCAGCTTGGCGGACTCTTCAGGACCAAGGGTGTTCCCTGTCGAATCCACCAGCAACTGGTCCTCTTGTCTTTTGACTGTTCTCCTGATGACCCTGTAGACCCCGTCCCATAGGCTTTCTTTATCCTGCTTTGAGCAAAACTGCTTCCAGCTAGCGGTCTGTGCATCTTGCACAGCCGCTTTATACCGCTGATTCGCTTCTAGGTATTGGTCAACAACGTGTTGCCTTCTAACCGCCGCGGCGTTTCTAATTCTCCGCCTCTTGGTTTTAGCGTCTCGCTTGAGACGCCCAAGAGCGGGAGTCCACCACGGCAATGGTTTCCTTCCTTTTGGGACTCCCACCTTCGGTATTGTCTCTTCACATGCGTGAGAGATGACCGAAAGGTAAGAGTCGAGGATGGTCTCCAGTTCCTCAGGCGTGGTAACAGCCCCCACACTCGAGGCGGTCAGGTTTCTCTCCTCCAGGCCTGAGCGGACGGAACGGCCGAAAGCCAACCAATCGGACTTCGCTGTGTTGTACACACGTGTGCTTTGGGGTTTGAGGGGTTCTAATTCCCTCTCCAGGCACACGTGGTAGGTGATTGCGTTATGGTCCGATGTGATCAGCTCCCGGTCCACCTTCCATCCGCCCATCCTGTCCAAGAGCTGAAGGCCGCATGCCGTCACGTCTACTCGACTAGTGCACATGCGGCCCCCTCTGAACACCTCGAAAGTGGGGGTGCTGCCTGTATTCAGGATCTGGAGGTCCATTTCCTCCAGGAAGGATCTGAAGGCTGAGCCACGGTGGTCTTCGGAATCACTTCCCCACCATGGACTCCACGCGTTGACATCCCCGGCCAGGATGACATTGTCAGTCTGCAGTTTTGAGCATACGTAACGGACTCTGTGGAGATACGGCTCTAAATCTTCGTCCCCCTCCAGGTAGATGGACAGCACGGCCAGTCTCAGCAGGCCTGCCTTCAGCAGTACCGCTGCAATGTTCTCGGTGACGAGCTGAGGATCATGTATGACCTCCAGCTCCCCACCGAAAATCACCACGGCGGCCTTTACTGGTTTTTGGCGAGCTGACGTCATTTGGATAACTCTTGTGCCCGGGTACTGTTTTAATTCGCCCTTGGAGCCAACATATGGCTCCTGGACCAGGGCGACAGATACCCGGTTGGTGTGTGCTGTGCACAAGAGCTCCTGCGTCGCCAGCTTGGCCCGCTGGAGATTGGCTTGGATGAAAAGCAATTTGCTGTCCTTTGAGCTACCTAAGAGGGGGGCAACTGTGCCGTTCACTGCGGTGCCCTCAGCAATACGCCACACGAGACCTCGCTATAGAGTCCCATTTTTTCCTGATCTGGCACTCGCCACTAAAGGCATTATGTGCCAGATCAGATTCTTGGAGCTTTGCCCTGTGGCAGTTCACACAGACGGGTGGTAACGCCTTGTGCGGGCAGTCCACATAGGTGTGAGACTCTCCACAGTGACTGCACGTGATGCCTTTGTCTTTGCACACTCGCTTGGAGTGTCCATAACCCAGGCATCCCGTGCACTGCACTAGTGGAGAGTGGTCCTCTATAGACCGTCTCTGTAGCCCTATGTGGACTGTACCCGCCTCCGTGAACCGATTCCACAGGGTTGGGCTTAGCTCCAGTATTATGTGGGACTCGTGCGGGTTCCTCGCTTTTCGGCGATAAAGCACCCGAGGGCACTCCGCGGAGAGATCCACTCCTCTCAGAAGGTGACCGTTCTGAGAAAGGAGGGACTCTATGACGTCTTGGTCTTTTCGGTCAGCCAAGACGTTGCGGATGCAGGCTAACGGCATCCGATTCACAGCCTCTTTCGCCACGAGCCCGTGTTCGCTCTTGCTGAGGCTGGAGGATATCTTTTTGATATCCTCCTTCTGACTGCAGCTGAGGACCACCCTCCTGTTTGCTGCCTTTCTGCAGCGGTCCACCCTGATGCCGGAGGTCTTGACATCCAGCACTTTCTCCAGTCGCTTCACGACTTCTTCCCCGGAGAGGGAAGAATCCGTCGAGGAAACGATGATCGAGTGCGCTGGCCTGTCTTGCCCCGGCTTTTTGAGCGCTTGGGCGTAGGTCAACGGCGCGTTGGCATAAGACTCCCGGCTGAGGACCTCTTTTCTGAGGCCCGTCACGGCGTCTTTGACGTCAGAGAGGGCCATTTCTAGGTTGAGGTTTGGCGGTTCGCTTCTTTTTTCCTCCACCGCCTTACCTATGGCCCTCACGTCCGAGCCTACCTTTTCTAGGTTCCCCAGCACGGGTTTAATAATTTGTCTTATGCTAGCGTCGCTGACCGTCGCTTCCGGCTGCACCTGGCACAGCGGTCTCTGCTGAAGGCAGTCGACCGCTGCCCTCACCTTCTCCAGGTTATCGCCAATTGCGATGAGCCGGGGATCCGAGACCTCCGGTTTCAGGGGGGACCTGCACTCAGGAGTACTGGCTTTAGCCCTCTCCTCGAACTCCACCAGTTGACGCCGCAACGAGTCAATTTGGCCCGATACGGCGGCGACCCTGCCCGAAAGAGTTTCCAGCTCTTTTGTAAGAGCTGGTTCAGGCTTAGTTGGTTGGTCGGCCAAATGTGGCCGTAGGGCCGCCGTGTTTTCCAACTGGTGGACACTCTCCCTGATGGACTCTATGGACCTGAGTGGGCCGTCCATCTCCAGCCCAAGCCACAGCCTAATGGCCTTCGCTTCTTCCAATGTGCTGGAGATGTCGGCCCTAGCCGCTCTGAGCTCGACAGCATGTGTCGCGTGTAGCTCACTTAACGCCCTGGTGTGGGCGCGCTCCACCCGGACAAGCTCAATAGCGTTCCTGGAGCGCTCCTTTTCCAGGGCGTTTATGTGTCGAGCTCTGGAGTCCGACAGGGAGAGGACTGTCTCGTATAGATGTTCGAGTGATTCGAGGGCAGCGGCTTTACACTCCCGCTTCATGTTACCAGCCGCCTCCAACGCCTCCTTCCCCTTTTGGAGTAGCGAGTTGGCCTGTTTTGTGGCCAAATCCATCGCTACTCCCGGGGTTTTCCGATTAAGGGGCGGGAGAAGGCTGGGACGACTGTCGCGGGAGCCCCCCGATGTGTCCAGGCACGACTCCTCATCTGTATCCAAAAGAGGTACGCGCTCCTGCCTAGACCCATCAGAGGGGACCTGGGACGCAGCTAGCCCCGCGCCGGGTGAAACCTTCGCTTTTGTTTTAAACAATTTTTCGCGAAGCGAATTACTCGGTTTCTTTGCCGGTTGCGCGGCAGCTGAGGCCCCTGAGCCGACACTCGATCTTGAACCTGCCGACGTGGAGGCCCTGCCAGTTTCAGACATGTTGCCGCTATAAGTTTGGAAGTGTCACACAATAAAAATACACAATGTCAAGAACCTGAGAGTGCAAGGTGTACGGGACAAGTTGAAATTATAAAAGAAAATTTTAAAAAGTAAGGACAGCTAAAAAGTTTTTATCACAAATTATCACAGTTATAATTTCCCAGGGGTAAAATATCACAGTTTATTAATTTAAAAATATGACAAAAGTCTGAATCAATAAATTTAAAGTAAAGTTAAAATTAAAATGTAATTAAATCAAAAAAAATAAAACAATAAACAGCTTGGATCTAATAAATTTTTATGACTCAAAAGAGATAGTGTAAAAATAAAATCAAATAATTCAAATGTCAGCAAAAATAAGATCAACAAAAAAAAAAAAAAAAAAAGGTGTAAATAAAATTATAAAACTAGTAGGGCGATTAAAGTCAATAATAAAAAT
>OW203999.1:0-2500 GCA_934047225.1 Ypsolopha sequella | reverse complement strand
AGGTTAGGTTAGGTTAGGTTAGGTTAGGTTAGGTTAGGTTAGGTTAGGTTAGGTTAGGTTAGGTTAGGTTAGGTTAGGTTAGGTTAGGTTAGGTTAGGTTAGGTTAGGTTAGGTTAGGTTAGGTTAGGTTAGGTTAGGTTAGGTTAGGTTAGGTTAGGTTAGGTTAGGTTAGGTTAGGTTAGGTTAGGTTAGGTTAGGTTAGGTTAGGTTAGGTTAGGTTAGGTTAGGTTAGGTTAGGTTAGGTTAGGTTAGGTTAGGTTAGGTTAGGTTAGGTTAGGTTAGGTTAGGTTAGGTTAGGTTAGGTTAGGTTAGGTTAGGTTAGGTTAGGTTAGGTTAGGTTAGGTTAGGTTAGGTTAGGTTAGGTTAGGTTAGGTTAGGTTAGGTTAGGTTAGGTTAGGTTAGGTTAGGTTAGGTTAGGTTAGGTTAGGTTAGGTTAGGTTAGGTTAGGTTAGGTTAGGTTAGGTTAGGTTAGGTTAGGTTAGGTTAGGTTAGGTTAGGTTAGGTTAGGTTAGGTTAGGTTAGGTTAGGTTAGGTTAGGTTAGGTTAGGTTAGGTTAGGTTAGGTTAGGTTAGGTTAGGTTAGGTTAGGTTAGGTTAGGTTAGGTTAGGTTAGGTTAGGTTAGGTTAGGTTAGGTTAGGTTAGGTTAGGTTAGGTTAGGTTAGGTTAGGTTAGGTTAGGTTAGGTTAGGTTAGGTTAGGTTAGGTTAGGTTAGGTTAGGTTAGGTTAGGTTAGGTTAGGTTAGGTTAGGTTAGGTTAGGTTAGGTTAGGTTAGGTTAGGTTAGGTTAGGTTAGGTTAGGTTAGGTTAGGTTAGGTTAGGTTAGGTTAGGTTAGGTTAGGTTAGGTTAGGTTAGGTTAGGTTAGGTTAGGTTAGGTTAGGTTAGGTTAGGTTAGGTTAGGTTAGGTTAGGTTAGGTTAGGTTAGGTTAGGTTAGGTTAGGTTAGGTTAGGTTAGGTTAGGTTAGGTTAGGTTAGGTTAGGTTAGGTTAGGTTAGGTTAGGTTAGGTTAGGTTAGGTTAGGTTAGGTTAGGTTAGGTTAGGTTAGGTTAGGTTAGGTTAGGTTAGGTTAGGTTAGGTTAGGTTAGGTTAGGTTAGGTTAGGTTAGGTTAGGTTAGGTTAGGTTAGGTTAGGTTAGGTTAGGTTAGGTTAGGTTAGGTTAGGTTAGGTTAGGTTAGGTTAGGTTAGGTTAGGTTAGGTTAGGTTAGGTTAGGTTAGGTTAGGTTAGGTTAGGTTAGGTTAGGTTAGGTTAGGTTAGGTTAGGTTAGGTTAGGTTAGGTTAGGTTAGGTTAGGTTAGGTTAGGTTAGGTTAGGTTAGGTTAGGTTAGGTTAGGTTAGGTTAGGTTAGGTTAGGTTAGGTTAGGTTAGGTTAGGTTAGGTTAGGTTAGGTTAGGTTAGGTTAGGTTAGGTTAGGTTAGGTTAGGTTAGGTTAGGTTAGGTTAGGTTAGGTTAGGTTAGGTTAGGTTAGGTTAGGTTAGGTTAGGTTAGGTTAGGTTAGGTTAGGTTAGGTTAGGTTAGGTTAGGTTAGGTTAGGTTAGGTTAGGTTAGGTTAGGTTAGGTTAGGTTAGGTTAGGTTAGGTTAGGTTAGGTTAGGTTAGGTTAGGTTAGGTTAGGTTAGGTTAGGTTAGGTTAGGTTAGGTTAGGTTAGGTTAGGTTAGGTTAGGTTAGGTTAGGTTAGGTTAGGTTAGGTTAGGTTAGGTTAGGTTAGGTTAGGTTAGGTTAGGTTAGGTTAGGTTAGGTTAGGTTAGGTTAGGTTAGGTTAGGTTAGGTTAGGTTAGGTTAGGTTAGGTTAGGTTAGGTTAGGTTAGGTTAGGTTAGGTTAGGTTAGGTTAGGTTAGGTTAGGTTAGGTTAGGTTAGGTTAGGTTAGGTTAGGTTAGGTTAGGTTAGGTTAGGTTAGGTTAGGTTAGGTTAGGTTAGGTTAGGTTAGGTTAGGTTAGGTTAGGTTAGGTTAGGTTAGGTTAGGTTAGGTTAGGTTAGGTTAGGTTAGGTTAGGTTAGGTTAGGTTAGGTTAGGTTAGGTTAGGTTAGGTTAGGTTAGGTTAGGTTAGGTTAGGTTAGGTTAGGTTAGGTTAGGTTAGGTTAGGTTAGGTTAGGTTAGGTTAGGTTAGGTTAGGTTAGGTTAGGTTAGGTTAGGTTAGGTTAGGTTAGGTTAGGTTAGGTTAGGTTAGGTTAGGTTAGGTTAGGTTAGGTTAGGTTAGGTTAGGTTAGGTTAGGTTAGGTTAGGTTAGGTTAGGTTAGGTTAGGTTAGGTTAGGTTAGGTTAGGTTAGGTTAGGTTAGGTTAGGTTAGGTTAGGTTAGGTTAGGTTAGGTTAGGTTAGGTTAGGTTAGGTTAGGTTAGGTTAGGTTAGGTTAGGTTAGGTTAGGGGTTAGGTTAGGTTAGGTTAGGTTAGGTTAGGTTAGGTTAGGTTAGGTTAGGTTAGGTTAGGTTAGGTTAGGTTAGGTTAGGTTAGGTTAGGTTAGGTTAGGTTAGGTTAGGTTAGGTTAGGTTAGGTTAGGTTAGGTTAGG